>PVIR01003989.1:18924-51741 GCA_004026965.1 Petromus typicus | reverse complement strand
AATTCTATAAAACTTTTAAAGAAGAGTTAGTGCCTCTACTTCTGAAACTCTTCAATGAAATTGAAAAGGAAGCATACTCCCAAACTCATTCCTGGAAGCAATCATTACCCTGATTCCAAAAGCAGAGAAAGACCCAACCAAAACAGAGAACTACAGGCCAATATCTCTAATGAATATTCATGCAAAAATCCTCAGTAAATCCTGGCAAACAGAATACAGAGAATTATCAAAAAGATTATACACCCTGACCAAGTTGGATTCATCCCAGGGATGCAAGGATGGTTCAATATACCTAAATCTATCAGTGTTATACACTATATTAACAGGCTTAAGGACAAAAATCATATGGTCATCTCAATTGATGCAGAAAAAGCATTTGACAAAATACAACACCCATTTATGTTCAAAACTCTACAAAAGATCGGAATAGATGGTTTGTATCTCAAACTAATAAAAGCTATGTATGAGAAACCTTCATCAAGTATCATACTAAACGGTCAAAAATTGAAACCTTTCACACTAAGATCAGGAACAAGACAAGGGTGTCCTCTCTCACCACTCCTGTTCAACATATTTCTGGAAATATTAGCCATAGCAATTAGGCAAGAGAAAGAAACAAAAGGAATAAAGATTGGAGAAGAAGAAGTTAAATTGTCATTATTTGCTGACGACATGATACTCTATCTAGAGGATCCTAAAAACTCAATTAAAAAACTGCTGGACCTAATCGCTAATTTTAGCTGTGTAGCTGGTTACAAGGTGAACGTTCAAAAATCAATAGCCTTCGTATACACAAATAGTAGACTCACTGAGATAGAAATTGGAGAGGCAGTCCCTTTCACAATAGCACCCCAAAAAATAAAATACTTAGGAATCAATCTAACAACGGAAGTGAAAGACCTCTACTCTGAAAACTATAGCACTCTTAAAAAGGAGATAGAAGATGGTATCAAAAAATGGAAAGACATACCTTGCTCCTGGGTAGGAAGAACCAATATTGTCAAAATGGCTATACTCCCAAAACTACTCTATACATTCAGCGCCATCCCAATTGAAATCCCAACAGCATATTTCACAGATCTAGAGAAAAAAATTCAAACTTTCATCTGGAACCACAAAAGACATAGAATAGCCAAAGCAATTCTAAGCAACAGGGACATAGTGGGGGGTATCACAACTCTGAACCTGAAACTATGCTATAAAGCCACTGTGATAAAAACTGCGTGGTACTGGCAAAGTAACAGACCCAAGGATCAATGGAGTAGACTAGAAGATCCAGAAACTACTCCAGATACACTGAGCCACCTCATCTTTGACAAAGGAGCCAAAAATCCTCAATGGATTAAACATAGCCTCTTTAATAAACGGTACTGGAAAAACTGGGCTTTAATTTGCCAAAGACTAAAACTAGATCTAACTCTTTCACCGTGTACCAAGCTAAAATCAAAGTGGATAAGAGACCTAAATATTAAAACAGACACTCTAAACCTACTGCAAAACAGGTTAGGTAAAACTCTCAAAGACATTGGCTTAGGGAAAGACTTCATGAACAAAACTTCTATAGCACAGGAATTTGCTGAGGAAATCAACAAATGGGACCTCATTCTTTTAAAAAGCTTCTGCACAGCAAAGGAAACTACCAACAGTGCAAACAGGTAACGAACAATGTGGGAAAAAATCTTTACCAGCTGTTCCTCAGATAAAGGGCTGCTATCTAGAATATATAAAGAGCTCCAAAAAATCAGCCCACCCAAATTTAATGACCCAATTCAAAAATGGACATCTGAAATGAACTGATATTTTTCAGAGGAAGAAGTAAGAGCAGCTAAGAAGCATATGAAGAAATACTCAACATCATTAGTCATTCGATAGATGCAGATGAAAACAACATTGAGATTTCATCTCACTCCACATAGAATGGCTGCCATTTCAGAATCCGCCAGCAGCAATTGTTGGCAAGGCTGCGTAGAAGAAAGAACCCTTCTCCACTGTTGGTGGGACTGTCGACTTGTACAACCCCTGTGGAGATCAGTTTGGAGAATCCTCAAAAAGCAAGGATTGATGGTCCCATTTGACCCGGCCATTGCCCTGCTAGGTATATACACACAAGAATTAAAAGATTCATATCACAGAGACATATGTGCACCCATGTTTATAGCAGCCCAGTTTGTGATTGCTACATCTTGGAAATAACCCAAGTGTCCATCAACTGGAGACTGGATAAAAAAGCTGTGGTTCTTCTACACAATGGAGTATTACTCTGCCATAAAAATGATAAGTTTGAATCATTTCTACTTAAATGGACATACCTTGAGGATATCCTCATAAGTGAAATAAATAGGGCACAGATAGGTACATATCGCATCTTTTCTCTGGTATGAGAAAATAAAGATGTAAATGAGTCCTAGCATTTTGTGTTATATATTGTGAAACAGAAAATGCTCAATGTAAAATAGGGTGAAGTGGGAAACTGTTGAGATTGCAACAAAAAAGTAAGGAAACAAATTTTACATATATGGGGGGTGGTAGGGTGGGTAGGGCTATGGGAAAAAATGAGAATTAAGATGTGTCTTATACTGGTACAAATCTCCATTATGGAGTGTAATCATGATATGTATATTTAATGTACCAATAGAGATAAAAAAAAATTTATTCCAGATAAATGAAAGGGAAAACTGGGTAATTTGAATGTAACAAAAAGAAATCTGGTAGGAGAAGTCCAGGGAATAAGGGAAGAATGACATTCACAAGAACAAACAGAAGTAAAAGCGGGATGAGAAGAGAATATAGAGACTACTACATTGGTGTAAATCCTTGAAACCAATTGAAAATTCTCCCTTATCAAGGGAGAAAATGGTGAGAGTCTGGAAGAGGCTCTGATAGCGCTTGTAGAAAATCAGATCTGGGTTTGAGGACACTTAGAGTGCTTAGAACAGGGGAAAATGTTACATTAGGGAGGCAAGATAAGAAGAAACACTCAAGAGATCCTTTCAAGGAGAGTAAAGGTAACTAAACTATACCTTTCTTTTGGTATTGCCAGTCCTTTGTTAATTAAGTAGATTAATGGCATGATAGAGTCATATGTGGCACTAGCTATAGTTACCTGGAAGATAATCAAGATTATCTTTGAAAACCTTCTTTCTATTTGCAAAATATTACATCTTATTATGTAGTGTTTTGGTGAGCATGTTTGTATGCTGCACACATGCAAAAACACACACACATACATGAAGGCTATAACCTATTCCCTATATGTAGAAGTTGTTGTTCTCTGTATTCAAGAATACTTACTTATATCCTTAGGTTGGAACCTTAGTCAAAAAGTCAAATGGTGGCAGTGAAGGAAGAGAGGTTTCTTGATATTAGTACAGGTACTAGCCATTTTTCTACTTTTTCTTTCTTTCATGGTAAGAGTGTGAATAATAATCCTTGTGCATATGTCAACATTTTTATCAGAACACTCAAAATTGCAGCTATTATCTATTCCTGAGTCAAGTATTTTTCCATTTGCAATATAAAACATTTAATTACTATATAAATTACATGGTACAACCATGTAGCTGTGAACAATGAACTAATTTGTGCTCCCATTGTACTTAGCCTTTGTTGACTAATTAGTTTCTCTAGGAGATATCAAGTGACTCTTATAAATATAAACCTCCTGCAGATATAATTTTAAAGTGATTACAAATATTTCAGTAACACTGTAATTAATAACTACATTTAGAATACCAAAGTCTTCTAAAGCACAAACAAGTAACTTCTACAAATGATTACTTGTAGTTGGAATCAAAGAGGATGAGTTTTCAGTTAAGCAGTTAAGGCTTGGCATGAGATAGAAACAAAAATACAAATCAGCATTGTTCTAAACCCATGTGCAGAGGAGTACATTTGTCTCTTCTAAACCCATGTGCAGAGGAGTACATACATGTGTGTATGTAGTGCACATGTAATGGAGAAACTCATATACATTCTCTTTGGTCATGCTCTTTGTGTTAGTCACTTTTCTTTTGCTGGGACAAGAGGTCCCATTACTCAAACTTGAAATGAGGAGAAATTCATTTTGACAGTGGTTTCATTTGCCCATGATAACTGGCTCCAAGGCAGAAGTGGTAAAGTGGAGCGAAGCTGCTCACCTTATGGCAGGCTGCAAGCAGACAGACAGCAAAGACAAGAGGCAGGGGTGAGAAAGAACACACCTTTCTAAGTCACACCTCCAGTGACTCAATCTTTCCTAATGAGGCTTTCTCTCCAAACAGGAGGCTTTGGAGGAATAATTTAAATCTAAATCATAGTACTGTTATTTCATTCTTTTAGCCTGAGCCTGAGTTATGTAAATTGCTGAGACTAGACATATTTTAGAATGAGTAACTAAGTCACAGTAGGGTAGTCTATGAGTCAGAGTTGCTGGTGCATGCCTATAGATCTACTTCTTGGGAGGCTGAGACAGGGGATCCTTATGTGGGAAAGGCCAGCCTAGACTACAGAGTGAGACCCTGTCTCAAAAACAAATAAACAAACAAAGCCCATTTATACAGAGGACACAAGGGCCTCTGCAAGAGAATTTAGCCTACAGAATAGCAATTAGCCTTTTTTGGTATATTTGAGAAAGTATCATTTTGAGAACAATTAGATATCTACATTGCAGCTATGATTTTGACCCTATCATATGTGGACTTATAAAATAGATTTTAAGGGTAGAATATATTGATAGTAAACTAAGAGTGTCTGATTCCACCCCCACCCCCAGAGTGTGTGAAGTACTTATATTCTGTAATACCACTGAATATATTTCAGAACCATTTTAGTTCTTAATTTGCAGTAATTATTAAAAGTGTCAACTGGGATATTTTTGTAATAATTAAATTCAATACTGATTTAGATATTGTACATAAATTGTTAAAGCTGTTTTCACAGTAATCTAACTTTACATGTCAATATGATTTCTTAAATGGGAAAGAAAGAAAGAAATTAATAATAATTATAAAAAACAATATCATATGTAGTTAGTCCAATTAGTCCATAGCTCATATTGACATATGATTCATTGAGGCCATAATGATATACTAGTGCTGGATCCTCAAGTTGTATTGCTAGGGTTAATTTACTTTTAAGTTTGAACAATGGCTAAATTACTGATAAGACAGAAAGTAAAGATTGATATTAGGCATATGATTCAATAAAGCCTCTACTTTTATTAACTTGTATGCCCAAATCAGTCATTTGAAACAGAATTTCTGACAATCTCCACCAAAGGTGTTTCTTCTGCAATCTTCCTCCTTTTTGTTATTTGTAATTCTACCCTTGATACTCAGTTGAAGACAATCTCTAGGGAAAATCGTGTTCTCCAACATCTTGGACAATCACGTATTTTTAACGTTTGCTCTTCAGTTCTCCTGATCTACACATTTTAACTTCACATCCCCTGAGTCACTCTGACTTCAAGAATATGTCCAAGGATCTAACCACGTCTCATAGTTGCTATAGCTATGCTACTTGAAGAAGCCTTCATTATTTCTCTCACAGTTTGGTGACACTCTTCCAGTGGTGTACCCTACTTGTACTTTTGCCCTCCTCAAATCTACTTTTGATCCAGCATCGAAATGATATTTTAAAATAAAGGCTTTTGTTTCTTCATTGCTCAGAATCTACAAGTGCCTTGTGAATTTATTTAAGAGCGCATGTTGAGATGTTTCACCTTGACCTAAAAGGACCTCTATGATTTTGTCTTTCGTGTACTGCTTTGAACTCATATCTCACTTCTTCTCCAAAGAAATTAATCTCCATACTATTTTCAAAACTCCGTATGCATACTCTTATATGAAAAGTAACTTTTTAAATGACTAACCCATATAAAGTTGTATCTTCTCTCCCACTCAATTTAATAATTCTTCTTCACTTTCTCAACGTTTTAAATTTCTTCCTGGCATTTAACTGACATATTATGTGCTGCAGATATCTTGGTCATATTATTTCCTAGTCAACAATATATAATGCATAGTGAATGCTCAATAAATATTCAAATCATTTTCTTAAATAAATAGTAGTTGCATAAAACACATGAAAACCATTAATGTGCAAGGTAAATATTAGCACCAAAGATCCTTTAAACTTATACATTAATATATATTTGTATAATTTTAGATAATAGTGTGTATTTTAATATTTATTCTTCTGTTTTCCATGTCTAATAATTTAATAATGTTATAAGGAATTTTAAAAATGTTAACACTTATTAAAATAACAATATCTTAATAAGTGTATATTTTATTCATAAAGTACAAATTTTTATATATTTGGATATAGTTAGTTTGAGTGCTGATAAGACAAGCTTTATAAATATACACCAAATAGTGCTTTTAATTACTTTCTCATCAAGAAATATTTCTCATTTGAACTACATGTGAATATGTCCGTGGGTGTATATATTGTGTTTGACTATAACCAACCATTTTTCTCCCTTGGAAAGTGTTGCACACTTTTTCCCACATCTTCACCTGAGTGAAAACTTAAAATTATGCCTTTGTTATCTCATGTACTGAAATAAATGGTCAATATTCTGTTCTGTAAATCCCAGCTGCTTTAACTTCTATGAATTCTAGCCCTTTCTCCTCATTCCAGTGAGATGCATGAATTTTATCAAGTTCACTATCCCAGTTTTCAGAACATTAGCTAATCCTTTTGTAACCTTTCATTTTTGTCTCTCTCTCGAGTATCAGTCTTGCAGTGCTTTTCAATATCTGAGAACTATTGTTAGTGAAGGCTTTTTTTTACTCTTTATGGTGAGAGATCAAATCAGGTCATGGATACACTTTTCTGCTTAGGGGCAGAAATTAACCATTGAGGTCTTTTTCTTTAACTTTCTTTTTTTGTGCGGATGATGGAACTCTGGACTTTGCACTTGCTATGGAGGGGTGGTGCCACTGAGCCGCGTCCCCAACTCAACATTAAGTCCTAAAAGTGAGTATGACTGTCATCTTCATCCAAGCACATTTGGTCAGTGACTAAACAAACATTGAATTTATGAGAACCTCACAGGCTGATAGAAATGGTTTTGCATCAGTGAATCCAAATATCTTTCTCAAAGTGACAGCTCTATAAATTATGTATAATTTTTCTAAGGATCGATATTTATGCCTTTTTAAATCATAATATATATGTGGCTTGCTTTTAATTTCCTTTATTATTTGTATAGAAATATATAGTAAACTATATTATAAATAGAACTATGATTGTTGCTTTACTGTTGCCTGTATAATGTCAAAATAACTTTCTCGTTTTTAGCTTTTTATATGAAAAATGAAGTCCCCACTTGTCTTTTTATCATTCTATTTTCTGTTTTTAAATTCATCTCTATTGATACATTATGAATACATGACATCATCACATTCAACATTGATATTTTTTATCAGAATATGATTCTCATTTTTCCCCTTCCCCCACCCGCCCTGCAACCCCACCCCCTATGTACCTAATCTTTGTTTCCTTTTTTAAAATTACTATCACATTCTTTTTCCCCTCATAATTTGCCCCTATACCTTCTTTCCTTTTAAATATTTTCTATTTCACAATATCAACTATAGATACTAGAACTCATTTACGTCTTCATTTTCTCATATCAGAGAAAAGATACGATATTTACATATCTGTGACCTATTTATTTCACTTATGAGGATGTCCTGAAAGTACATCCATTTGAGTATGAATGGCTCAATGTTATCATTTTTAAAGTTTTTTTAAATAAATTTTCCTGTCAATGGGCATTTAGATTGTTTACAGACATTAATATGTAAATTGTGCTGGGGGTATTCATGTACCACTATATTACGATGTCTTTGGTTCTTTCTGCAATATACCCAGAAGAAGTAATGCTGAGTGAATTGAAATGTCTGTTTTCATTTTTCAGAGTTCCATAGTGGTTGTACTAGCTTACATGCTCACACTGTAGAATTCCTCTGTTCAGCAATTTTACCAGCATTTATTGCCTTTTTGTGTTCTTGATGATAGTCATTCTGTTTGGAGCAAGATATTCTCAGAGTTTTGTTTTCTTAAGGGATAAAAATATTGAATATATTTTATATACTTATTGATTATTATACTTCTTTTATTGAGAAGTGCCTTATCCATTCATCTGTACATCTTTAAAACATTGATTTTTATCGGCACCTTTTACATATACATTATGATCACATCCAGCAATGAGGGTTTGTACCAGTACGTGACACATCTTGATTCTCGTTTTTCACATTTGTACATTTTTCAATAGAGTCACTTGTCTTAGATTTGTTATATTATCAGAAGAGAGGCTAGCAACATTTTTCTTCCATTTTAAAGGTTACTATGTACTTTGCTGTTTCCTTTGCTATGCAGAATATTTTTAATTTAATATAATCCCATTTATTGATTCTTTATTTTGTTTGTTGTGCTATTGGTCTTCCATGCAAAAAGCCTTTTCCTCTGGTTACGGCATCATGTGTTTCCTCTCTGTTCTCTTCCAGGAGCTTTAAACTTTCTGTATGTGGCTCTCATAGGTTGGAACGTGGGTTTCAATCATCAACATGAAGATATCTAGTTTTCCCTGCATCATTCAATAAAGAGGCATTTATTTTTTTGTTCCAAGTAGCTTTGGTCCTTTGCTAGAAAATGGATGACTATAGGTGCACGGGTTTGTGGCTGTGGCTTCTGTTCTATTACATTGGTTTATGGATCTGTTTTTATCCTAGTACCATGTTGTATTCTTAATCTAACTGCAATCTGGCATTGTGATGCCTCTGGTATTGCTAGTCATAGTCAAGGTTACTTTGGCTGTGAGTAATGAAAGTGGCCGTTCTTGTCTTGTTCCTGAGTTTAGAGGAAATGCTTGCAGTTTTTCAGCAATCAGTGTGTTGCTGGCAGTAGGTTTTCATAGATGGAATTTATCTCTTCAATGTAAGACTGTTCTATGACTCTTTTTATCAGATTCCTGCCTGATTCCATTTATGTAGCAGATTTCAGTTATTAATTTACATACATTGAAACATCCCCAGATTCCTGGAATAAAGCTGACTAAAATCCTTATATTTGATCTTTCAAAAACATTTATTAGCACATTTGTAGTATATAATGACTAGGTTCATCACGGGGAGTTGATACACGCATATAACACCTTTATTCTTTTTATGTCTCCTTTTAGTCCCTTCTTTTAATTAAGTTATTTAATACTTTTTGCAAAAATCTTATTGGAAGAGGACAGGGATAGGCTCAGTGAACTGCACCTACCTCACAAGTGCAAGTTCAAGTTCCTGATTTTTTTCTTTTCTGTTTTTTGAAACAGTTGTCTCGCTTTGTAGTTCAGGCTGGCCCTGAGCTCAGCCTAAAAGTCACATCACAGCAATCCTCCTGCCTCTGCCTCCTGAGTGCTAGGATTATAGGCATGAGCCACCACACCCGGCACTGTGGTGTGTGGTACTAGTTGTTGCTGGGTGTGAGTCTCCACGCCCAGTATTGTTTGTGGTTACGGGGGGTGGGGGTGGGGTGGGGGCGATCAATCCTGGGCCCTCATGCTTGCAAGACAGGTGCCAGAACCACTGAGCCAAATCCCTGGCCCTGAAAGTCCCTGATTTCAATCCTCAGCATCCACCAAAAAAAGAAAACTGCAAAATCATAATGTGTTAGAACTTCTAATTTCTCAGTTTTTCCAGATTCCACTTTGGCACTTTCATACACAATTACTTTCTGCCTTCTTTGGCCTAATTTAGAAGGATCAATTCTTAGCAATTAGTATTCATAAATTCAAATGTGTCAAGAGAGCTCAAAACCACTTGATCCTCTTACAATACACTTCATCTTAATATATACATTCACATTTATGCATTAAAACACACACACACACACACACACACACACACACACACACACACACACACACACACTCACTTTCAGAAAAACACCTGTCCTAGCTCCCTTTGTCCATGTATGAATGGAAAATGAGGCTGTTCTAATGTAAATAACAAAATATGTTAACAGATAACAATTAATATGCAAAGTAATATTTGTCTTTAAGATGACATGAGAAAATGAGGCTTATATAGCATCAGGAGACAGACAGTTAATCTGGGTTATAATAGACAAGTCAAATGAGTGATTTTTTTGTCATTTTGATACTCACGATAGCTGTTGTTTATTTCCCACCATTTTTCCAGTAAGCCTCATTAACATTCAAATTCTTTATTAAAATATCTGTCTAATTATCTAAAAGTAAGTGATAAGAAATAAAATCCTTGGGTTATATTAAGGTTAAGAATTTCAGTCATACAGTGCTAAGAATTTTCTTATATCTAAAACATTAATTGAGCATGTTTTATGTGACAGTGATATACTAGGCCCTGAGGATACTGTAGTAAATAAGAAAGGCCACAGTAGTTATGCCCCAGTGGATGCATTTTATTTTACTTGGTCTGTATATTAATTATTTAGTACTTAATATATATTTTATTTCATAGAGCACAAGTAATTCTCAATTCATATTTTATTTTTTGTATGGAAAATGAATTACTAGAAATCCTCCAGGAATTATAAAAAATGTACTCTGAAAATTTAGCTGTCATGTGTAGTCATAATCCAGATGCCCAAAATGTATGAAGTGACTGGTAAACTGATATCTTTGGTAAAATGTTGGTTGAAAAGAAACAGATTATTTGAAAGCAAATGGGATTTTAAATTTGATGCTTTGAATGGTTGTATCTGACATAAAACTATGATAGATATATCCACATGATAAATCTTTGTTCTCTGGAACTCAAGTAAGTGGAAGTTATTGAAATATCAAATAAGCTTAGAATTTGAACTAATAATTTAAATGAAAAATGCTTTAGGTACTCATGCTTATTTCTAACTTTCTCAGAGACAGTGCTAGCAAATGTATAAGAAAGAAATTTAAATGTTTAGTAAATGGACATTAGAACCTTCTATTAATACTTGAATCTCAATGGTAGCACTCATCAAAACACAAGCGATAAACTGAAGTTGAAAGAAAAAACAAAAGATGGGGTAAATCTGAAGGAAAGCTTTGACATGGGAGGAAGTCACAATGCTATTTAATGGAAAAAAGAGTAGCAATGTGAATCATAGAGAACAAAGTTCAGAATCACTGGGCCTAAGATCATTTGAAGACTCACAATTCTTAGCTATGCTGTGCATTCAGGGTGCTGCCTTTTACCCACAAAAAGCCAGGAGCATCCTCTGTCCTAAACTGTACAGATGTTTTAAAACATTTCTAACTGGTCCTTGAGAAACAAAATTAGTATCATTTAGAGTCACTGCTACATCATGTTGTATATATAATCAAGTAGAGTAAATGTTAATAATAGCGAGAAAAAAGCTTGAGTAAAGTATTTCTATAAATAACACATTTTGAAAATATTAAATTATTTTTTCCTCCAATGAATGTTTATAAAATCTCTATACTTCTGTACTGCTACAGGGGCAAAAATAGATTATAACTGTGATAATAACTAAACATTTCTCTTTTAAATGTCTTAAAACAGTTTGAGTCTTAAATTGAGTGTACATTCACCAAAACAGACCATAATTTCTGCTCTTGTTGTACTTGATTTCTAGTGTGAGGAGGCAAACAATATAGGGATGATAATTAAATAAATATTGTGTATTGGAAATGAAGAGCTGCTTAGAAAAAAATGAAATGGATTGGCAGGAGAGGGAATTTTTAGTTTCCAAGACAGAGCTATTTGGACTACAAGATTGAAGGATTATAAAATAATCTTGAGGGTAAAGCCATATTACTTTTCTCAGTATCTTTTATAAAACAGATAGTAGATTCTGGTACATTTACATTTTCATAAAGAAGTGTTTTTGCATAACAACTAAATTGTAAGGCACAAAGGTAAGGGCTGAAGATACAATGGTGAATTCAATAGTCATGTTTTCCATCTTCATGCTATTTATACTATGAGCATGTCAAGAATAACATTTAAACGTTTTCACTGTCCTTATCTATTTAGTGCTGCTATAACAGAATACAACACCTGAAAGTGAGTGATTTGTAAACAGAATTTACCATCTCAGAGTTCTAGAACATGACATCTCTGAAGTCAAACCTTGGTAAATTCCATGCCTTGTGAGGATATATATTTTTTTTCTTCTACAATGGTGCGTTGTGCACTGTGCCCCATGATAGCAAGGAAGCCTGTTGCTTCATGTGACAGAGGTAGCAAAACTGACAGACGAAATCAGATTGAACTTGCCCTTCTACATGTGGATAAATCTCACCACAGGATGAAGACTTTACGATCAGTACCTCCCAAATGTCGCATCTCCCAACAATGCCACATTTACGATCAAATTTCAACATGAATTTTGAAAGAGGTGATCCTGGGAACAGGAATTTCCTATATATTATGGAACTCAAAGATATGATAGGAGTCAGGGATATGTATTTGTGACATGTACTTTAAAACTTGATGAAAAGAGAAATTAAAATGTGTTATGCACATTACTAACATCTTGAAAAGAATGTAAATATTATCTACTACACACATGTACTAATACATTAATAAATGACGCACAAACTATGTAATAAAATATTAGTCCTAATATTCTCATTTGCAAAGTAGTAATTATTTTGAGAGAATGACTAAAGGATTCATTTTATCTCACCTGGGAAATGTTGGTCTCAGGCACAATGTAGAAGGATCTGACTTGTGTGGTGCCAGTGTTGACACCATTGTGCTCTGCGTGTGGGTGGTCTGCTGTGGTTTTTGATAAAGCCTGTTGGTGAAGCAAACTCCAACTGCTTCTGACTGAACTCGGGGTCAGTTTGTCTAGTTGGCACTTCTCTGACAGTGAGGGCAGAACTTGTTTCTTTTCTTTAAGCCAAAACTTAATGAATACATGTCCTTGATCATATTTTCAGTGCCAGTTGTTGTGTTTCCCTTTTCACATTTTGCGAGGACTATGTATAACACCATTCCATGAGGGTTGGCATTGAACTGTAGATAGACAGACTGTGCTGTTTCCATGATTTTACTTTTTGTTCAATTCTTAGATCTATTTTTAATCCTATCACTTTATTGTTGGTTCAGTAGTTTCCGAAAACTAAAGGACACTTTGCCAGGGTTGATAGAGAAATGGTTTCACATGTGGAGAAGTTAAGTAAGGAAATTATATAAAGAGGGCCCAGGGGGTGGTGACTGGGAAATTTCATGGAGATACACATGTAATTACCACTCTCTGAAAGCAAAATAAATACCAGTCTAGCAATAAAAATGTAGACTGATGTCTCTGATTTATGAGATTATTCTTATAGAGACAAAACTATATCATGATAATTTTAATGGTTTAAATCCAAGTTTGGATTGGTGAACTAGAGCCTAGTACTCCAGGGAGCATTGGGACAGCCATGCGTCTAAATGCAGAAAGTGAGTCCAAAACCTCTGAGTCAATGAAACAAACAGAATTGTCACAGTATTGACCAATCCAGGTTTCTTCACAGCTGTCTATGTTGGAAATAATTTTATTTCATTTTTAAAATAATGAAGCAATCTTTGAAAATAATATGCCTTTGCTCACTGTAGTTTTGCAATAGATTTGGTCAATTTGTAATTATAAAAGGTATTAAAGAATATTGTTTCATGTCATCTATGCTTTATATTGGCCTTTTCAGTTTCAAATGTTTTCAAGTGGCAGTTATAATAGTGCCATTTAGTTGTAAAAAATACTTCTGTATGTATTGTTTCTACTTCCAAGAAGATTTATATTTACATTTAAAATACCTTCTCTGTAACTTTTTGGGAGCTCCAGCCAGTTCTGTAGCAATTTATGATGAATGTTAAGGTCTTTACACTTTTGATCAAAGCTGACGAGGACAAAGGGGAATAAGCTGACTTTCCAATGAACCAGGGTCAATTTTTCTATTAAATCTCTAGTTCATTCTACCTCTCCACACTCTACCATGTATGATTTTGGAAATATCTGATAAATGATGTGATGATAGAAAAGTAGAGCTCAGTGGCATGGAGAAGAGGTTAAGAATAACAAGTATAAGAAAGCAAGCAGCTTACAGTATGGTGACTGTTTAACATTTCCATGACAGCAATAGGCTGCAACAGTTAATTTCTTTGGAGCCAGATGACAATGGATGGAAACTTCTTAGCAAGTTAACCTCTCCTTTTTACAATTGCAGGTATGAGGTATTTTGTTCCAGTAACAGAAAAAAAGAATACCAACACAGAAAATTGGTAACAAACACTGGAGAAGCTGTGGGAGAGCAAAGAACACTTTTCCATCACTGTTAGTGGGAACGTAGACTGGTGCAACCACTGTAGAGATTCCTCTAAAAACTTTGATTTTAGTTTGAGGTCCCATTTGAGTCTGCTATTTTCCTGCTGGGTGTTTCTCTCTATCTATATCTACCTGTATCTATATAGTTGTAGATAGATTACATATTTAAATTGAGTTTATTGGTACATTTTATACATACACTTTGATCACATTCAACACTGAGAATTTGTACCTATATATAACACATCTTGATTCTTAATATATCTGAATAAAACTGATGCGTATACTTATGAAAAACTAAAAACATCATATCACAGCAACATATGTGCATCCATGTTTATAGCAGCACAGATTGTAATGGCTAAATCTTAGAAAAAGCCCAAATGCCTATCAACTGGAGAATGGATAAAGATGTGAGGTGAAATTTCATTCTGCTAAATTGAAGTGATTTTTTTTTTTATTATAGGAGTTGATCTTAACTTTAAAAACGATGTTTATTGGTAGCTTAAAATACCTTTTCCACTTTTGGAATTGTTTTCCTTATTATGCATGGATTCAATCTAAAAATCTCTTCAACTTGGTTGTTAAAGTGCAAGGGCCTGGGTTTGATCCCCAGTAACCACATACAACAAACCTAGGAGTGGAGAGTCACACTCACCAGCAATCAGTACCACACACCACAGCGCCAGACATGGTTGCACACACCTGTAATTACAGCACTCAAGAGGCAGAGGCAGGAGGATTGCTGAGTTCAGAGCTGTGTTCAGGATCAGCCTGAACTACAAAGCGAGACCTTTTCTCAAAAAAAAAGTGAATATAAAAATATGTTCTTATTTGTTTTGTATTTCAAATGACTATAGAGAATTGTGCAAAATATATGAAAATTATATTTAAAAATAGTCCTCTGAAATTAAATAATAAAGTTGAAATTGTGAGTATTGTGTCTTAACATGACTCATATTCATTTTTGCATCTACTTAGTTAAAAGATAAAATTTACATAATTCATGGAATACCTGTCTACTTTGTGAAAGAAATTGTGACCTCTACTTAAACAGCACTATAATACTGCCCATTTTATTTACAAAGATTAGAGCAAACTACTATATAATTACGTTGATTTTGAGAGAATACATATATTTATCACAGTATTCATACCAGGTTTAATTTAGACTGATGATAACAAGGGAAGTAAGTTTTGTAACTACCGTCCACGTGCCAGAATCAAGTAGGGCTGGGGAAGCAGAGAGCTTCAGGAACCTGAAGGTGTGTCTGTAGTAAGCAAGGCATGTTTGTGAGAGAGGGCTGTCAAAAGCGCTGAGGGCGAGAGCTAGGCACGAAGTGGACACAGTAAAAAGTCTTGTTCCACTTCTGGGAGAGATAATCGAGGCATATGAAGAAAGAAAAAGAAATAGATCCGACCTGGGGAGCAGAGGATACGGATTTCTTGTGCTGCCTGTGTTGAGGCACGTGAGCACTGTGGATCCACCTTAAATCTCCGCCTTAGGGAAGAAGCTGCAGAGTGGAGGGGGACGCAGCCTGACCAATAACAAGAGAAAGGAGCCAGCTGGCCCTCCAAAATAAGAAGCAGCCAGGTAACTGTAGTTGTCAGAAATCAGGCCTGACTTCACAGCAGATCTCCAGAATGCTCAGAGAACTGTCTTTCAATCTGTTAGTGCACTAAACTTAAGAAGAGAAGCTTTATCCCCAATTTATACAGCCGAAAAGATCCATGTGAGGGTGAATTTTGTTCCATAAGGCAAATCTGGCCACAGAGAAAGCTCTCATATGGTCAGGGAACGAGGAAAGTCCCGTGGCTTATTTGGCTCAGGTACTTATTGCACTTTAAATCTTAAATAGCCCAATCTCCGAACACCTGCCATGTATTTAATGGGACTCTTCTGAATCAAAAAGTCTTTAAAGTCAGACTTTTATATATTAATATGCTTCAATTAAGATAGAGACTTTTTTCCTTCAGAGATTTTCCTTTTAAGATATCTGGTGATTCTTTTGTGAGTCTGTGCTTTATTTTTTGGGCATATTTTTAAAATGACATGAATTTTTATTTTTATACAATATATTTAACTATGAGTAGCTGTATTAACCTCCTTTTCTTTTGAAACATTCTTAAGTAGTTATTTATGGAATTTAGATTATTTTCTTAGACATTTAGGTTATTTCCATAATTATAGATAAGTTTTCAGTAGAAGGAGATATGAAAAAGGTTACTGCAAAACAAAAGAATAAATAAGGCTTATTATTTTGTCTTTATGTCTTTCTTTGTTAGGAAGCTGTTAGCAGAAGGGTTATCTATGGACAAACTCCCCACTAGGCCACTAATTATGAATGGGCTTTTAGCTGGATGACTGATTTCAAATTAATGGTAGAAAATTAAATTTTTGTTTACATTTTGGGATGTTTCCAACAAATAAAAATATTAGCCCTCTTGATTAAGTTTACCTGAACAAATAAAAAATAAGCCCCAAATCTAATTTTATCCAGAAGCTTCAACTTTTGATCTCTATCACAGTTATTGACTAGATAACCTGACTTATAATTTTCTGTTTTTTCTTGTCTGTACTCTTAGAGATATTACAGTAATTAGATGAATAGACAGATGAGACAAATAAAAACAATATTTTATTGTGAAGAAGATTAATATAAAGCCAATATGATATGCTGATATTAAAATCAGACAATATATAGAGATAATGTTTAGGGAATGTGATTTTTCTTTTTTTTTTTTTTTTTTAGGTTTTTTGAGACAGGGTCTCGCTTTGTGGTTCAGGCTGGCCCTCAGCTCAGCCTCAAACTCACATGACAGCAATCCTCCTGCCTCTGCCTCCCGAGTGCTGGGATTACAGGCGTGAGCTACCATGCCCGGCACTGTGGTATGTGGTACTGGTTGCTGCTGGGTGTGGGTCTCCACACCCAGTATTGTTATGTGGTTACCGGGGAATCGAACCCGGGCCCTTGCGCTTGCAAGACAGGCGCCGGAACCACTGACCTAACTCCCCGGCCCAGGAATGTGATTTTTCTTAATGTATCTGATATTAATAATAAAGTTTACTATTATAACATGAACAAAATTCTGTAACCACTAAATGTTTCATGTTGAGAGGTATAACTTATTTTCAACTTACTTATAATCAATAGGAAAAGTTGTGATGTTATTATTTGGGAGATATTAAAAGCACTGTACCATATCATTTGTGTAAGATGCTACTAATCAGGCTGTTAAAATAGTTAACTCATTTATGCTTTATACTCTGTTAAAACATTCCTCTACGTAGCTCATCTTTTCTACCTGAGACCTCTCATTTTCACTCTGGAAGAGCTGTACAGATTTTGGTCCCACTTTTTTTTATGCCTAGCTGTTATCTCTTCTCTTTTCTCTGGTCAAATGTTTCTCAGCTGCTCTTCAGGGATGCCAAGAAAGCTTTTCCTCAGTCTCAGGGGGTTATTGTTTGCCTGCAGTTTACCTCCTTAAATACAACATCCATAAGTTTTCTCACAGTTCTCATTTGTAAATATTCTTTCAGTACGAATTTTCTTTGTTGAACACAACTAAAATTATAATAAAATATATTTTATGAATTAAAATATATTGACATTTTTGTCCAGAGTTTTTAATTCAAAATTCAAATATGGGATGCTGAAATCTGTGTTTTTATGTGTCTTAGTTAAACTAAATGCAGAGATGCATGTTCTCAGTTCTGGAACAAATCCACTGATGACAAACAACTATAGAAAAGAATGAAGACATATCTAAATCTTGGATTTTCTAAAGTAATTAACTATCTAAAGAAGAGTCTGTATTTAAACTTACTATGACTCAATAGAAAAGCTTAATTATATTTAATATATTTTATTTACTATAACATAATGATGTGCTATTTGTAAGACTTGTATCAGATGATGTAGAAAATTGAATACACAGCTACTAGCAGATCATCTTGTCAAAAACAGTGTATGTGGTTATGCCAGTGGGATGGACAACCATGGCTGAATTCTCCCGAAAGGCACGACCTCTGTTCCGGTGGTGGTGGAACACACTTCCGGGTGAGCTTGGGTGGGCCATCGAGCGACAGTTTTAGGTACTATATATTTAGTTGTTTGCTCTTTCTCTCATCATTATTTCCTCCTTAATGTGTCAGGCATGATGTCCCAGTAACAGAAAAGCTCACTAAAATAGCTCAACTAGATGTTTTGATCAAATCATGTGAACTATAAAACTTGAATATAAGGTGTATTACCTAAAGATTTCCCACAATCAAAGACAAATCTATCAAAAATAATAGATGTTATTGTGATTGAAATATAATCCTCTTTTAATATTTCCTGGATGTTGACTGAGGCTATGTTTCACTCATTAGTGGTCAGAAAGAAAATGTGTACTGCAGCTAATGATTAGTGTTGGTTTGAAAATTATACATTGATCAAACCATTCTAGCATTTCAACACTGTGTTTTTAGAAAACAAAAGAGGACCCATGGAAAAAACTTATGCAAAGCTTATAAATAACATGGAAATCGTGATACTTCTTTTTCTTCTGTTTTTCATTTGTGTTCTGGTTGGGCAATACAGGAAAATTAAAGAGTGATAAAGAGTTAAAATAACCTATCATTCAGCTATGTGGTGCTGCTGTATCAGTACCTGTATCAGCAGATATGTGACTGTTTAAGACAAATAAAGCCTGCTTTTAACTTTCAATTGGGACATTCTAAAATAAGTCATGCACTACAGTTCTTGATTTTTTGGTTTTTTATATTTTTGATGAGTTACAAAAATGGTGAACCGACTCGAAGTCATTTAAAACTACTCTCAACTATTTTGAATCATGTTTATTGTAATTCAACATTGAGATGATAAATGCACAATTATGTGCCTTTAAAATAGAATTCTTGCATTACTAATGTTGACAAGTGAATTAACGCTCAAGTATATATAATGATGGGAAATAGGTTGATTTAGATGAAGTTATCAAATCAATTGCCTGGCTTTTATAGTCTTCAAAAGCTATGTTTTCTTTGAAGACATAGTGCAAAACTACTATATATGAAAAAAACTAAAACTCAAGACCTCGCAACTGACTGGATATTGTAATCAATTGGGACCTGATTATATATGGCCATAAATGCAGGTAATAATCATGAGATAGTGGGATTTCGGTATCAATTAATTTTTCTCTTCTAAATTATCCTCTGGAGGGAACTCTAAATAAACAAGAGAAAAGTCAATAAATAAGACTAAGAGCAGGTAGGAAAAAGAGAATCAAGGAACATGGATCATTTATAAAATATACAACCTGGCATCCCTAAGGGTAATAGTGTATTGATGATTTTGTTTCCAGCAAGATAAAGAGGACAATCTTCTCAGTCAAGAACAAACATTTTGAAAGAAGTAAATCTGTGCTACTAAAGAAATATGAGCACTTTTGCAACTGTAGGAGGAAGCTCATTTATGAAAAGTCATAAAATAAAGATTATAATTATTAATCCAATATTATAGTTCATGTTAAATTATAGATTTATATAGCTACTACTCCAAATATCATTTTTCTGCATTTTTTGAGGTAATCGTAAATTTATGTCCTTCATTCTACTCAGTAGTATGTTTATTAATTTGTATATGCTGAATCTTCCTTGTATCCTGGGATTGAAACTAACTTGATCAATTGTCTGATATTCAATGTGCTATTAAATTTGACTTTTTTTAGGTTACTACATAGATGTGCAACAGATATTGGTGTAATTTTCTTTTTGGTGTGTCTTTGTATTATTTTCATAACAGGGTAATATTGGCATTGTAGAATGAGTTTGGAAGTGTTTTCTCTCTTTCAAGTCTATAGAATGTCTTAAAAATTCAAAGGTGTTAGTGCCTCAAATTTTGATGAGTCAGACATGGTGGCATATGCCTATAATGCTAGCTGAAGCAGGAGGATGGCTGTGAGTTTGAGGCCGGGTGACTTAGCAATACCTTGTCTCAAACAAACAAACAAAACAGAGCAAAAATATTTAGTGAAGATGTAAATGAGTCATAGTATGTATAGCTGATATTGTTAAATAGAAAATATTTAAAAGAAAAGAGGGTGTAGGGGTAAATAAGGAGGGGAAAGAGAATGTGACAGTAATAAAGAAAATAGGAAACAAAGATTATGTGTATAGGGGGAGAGGGGTTGCAGGGCAGGAGGAAAAGGGAAAAAATGAGAAGCAAGTTATGTCATATTCTGGTACAAACTCTCAATGTTGAATGCAATAATGATTTGTAGTCATAATGTACCAATAAAAATTTAAATTTTTAAAAAATATTTAGTGAAATTCAGTACTGAAACCATTTGTGTTAGTTACTTTTGTTCATTGCTGAGACAAAATATCCGACACACAAGCTTAAAAGGAAAAGGGTTTATTTAGCTTACAGTTCATAGAAGTTTCAGTTCAATATCAGCTGACCATAAAGCAGGGAAAATGGTAGATGGGCAGCACAGAGGAGAAACAACACGGTGTTCACAAGGTAGCAAAAACAATAAGGAACCTTACCAGCATCCTTCTGTCCCCATTATCACATTCAGACTATGTAGGGTGTGTAGCACTCATGCCCTTAATCTGGGTGCCTTTGGCCTCGTTCCACCATGTGTCAATCATTTACTCTAGATTCAACCACCTCTGGAAAAGCTTGAAGCTTTTAAGGGACATCTAACTGTAAACAATCACATTCTACCGCTGGCCGCTCAAAAACTCGTGCTTACCCATTTGATGCCAAAACCAAAAATCAATTAGTCCATCTTCAAGAGTTGTTGAAGTCGTAATAGTTTTAGCATTTCTGAAAAAATTCAAGGCTTGAGCCTTGAGAGTTCATTTCCTCTGAGATTTGAAACTCTTAGCTGAAAGGCCCTGTATAAATGGAAAGTAAGTCAAACACTTCCAACACACAATGACACAAGATAGACATTTCCATTCCAAAAGTGACAAACAGGAGGATAGCAAGAAATAGGGTAAAAACAACTACAAACACTAAACCCCATAGTTCCACTTCCGACATCCCTGGCAATCAATGGCAAAATATAAATGTCAAAGGCTTGGGTGGCCCTGCACTTGTGATTCTGCTGAGGTTTCAGCTCTTCGAGCTTTCTTCTTGGGCCAGCTCTGCTCTCTCTTTGCAGCTTTCCTCAGATGACCCACACTTCTGGCTTCTCCAAATATGAGGAGGTGTCTGCCTTCGGCCTCACACTCACAGCTTCACACACTGATTACCCCCACCCCCAGGCTTTCTTCTGAAGTCTGGTGGGAACCCTTCCTAATCCCACAACTATTGCATTCTGCATGCTTCTCCTAAAACCAGCACTACATGTACAATATCAAGCTGATAACGAACTATAGTCAGGCTTCCTTCTCTCTTGGCTGTAAGGGTCCAGTGCCACTGAACCAAATCCCGAGAAACAACTTCCGTAAGCCACCATTTTGGAACAACTTCCCTAATTCACCACCATTCTGGAACATGGTGCTCTGGGGTTCTCCTCTCAAAGCAGTATTTAACTTTTACAATTTTTGAGGCTGCAAAGGGTAGAGTCTTGCTCCTTCTTGTGATGCCCTCGGGGTATCTTTTCTAATCTGTTGTTCCTTGTAGGCAATCAGTCTCCTCTGTTCTGTCTTTATAGTTCACAACTTTACCGAAACTTCTTTTCTGACCAAATTCAAAACATTTTCAATCATTCTGCTGGAGGTTTTGCTCTTGATTATCAACATAGATCTGGCTAAAAGCCCCTAGCAGTAGCCATAAGTAGCCATGACACTGCCTCAATATTGGATGGACTTGAAATTGTTTCTGCAAGATTAGTTAGTCCATCTCTCCTAATCTCAGGCTCAGACAAAGTCTCTGGACATGAGCAAAATGCAGACAAACTTTCTGCCAAGGCATAGCACACATAGGCTGGTTTCAGCAGCCTATGTGGTCCTTTTCCCTAGGAGAAACCTCTAGTGCCTGGTCTTTTCTGCCTTTCTAGTCTTCAGAGCTCTGGCAAGACTCTCCTGCGTAGAACAGTTCTAATGCATTCCAGCAGCTCTACTTTTTCAGCCAACATCTCTGAATATTTCCAAACTCTTCCCCTTCCCACAAGCCAGTTCAAAAAGACTCTTGAGCCACATGGTCAGATAATGTCACAGCAATGACCTCACTTCTCAGGTACCAAATGTTTGGGTCAGTTACTTATCTCTCATTACTTAGACAAAATACATGCTGCCCAACATTAAAGAGGAAAGGGTTTATTTAGCTCATAATTCATAGAGGTTTTAAACCATCATCAGCTGACCCCAAGGCAGGGTAGATGGCAAATAGGTATTACTGAGGAGAAACAACCTGGTGTGTACAAGGCAGCAAAAACAAGGGAACCTTAGCAGCATCTTCCTGCCTTCATCATCTTACTCAGACTACTTAGGACAGGGTAGCACTTATGCTTTCATCTCAGTGATCTTGGTCCTAGTTCCACCACGAGACAATCACACACTAGATTCATCAACCTTAGTAAAAGCATGAAACTTCTGGGGGCACATCTAATGAAAATCCATAACAACATCCAATCTTGGGCTTTGCTTCTTTGGGGACAACTTTTATTAATAATTCTATTGTATTAATAGAATAAATAAGAAAGCCACATGAAATGGCCTTTAATCCATTTTTAATATATTTCTGGTTCAATGTTGGTTAGCCATATGTGTCCAGGTATTTGCTCATTTCTTATTCAAGATCCCTAATATTTTGTATCTCTATGTCATCATGTGTAATGCTGTAGTGCCACAAAGAATCCATGTATCCAAAATAGGATTTTGAAAAGAAAGTTCATTTCAATAAACAGAGCCTAAAGTCAGGAGATTTGAGCAGCTAGATGGGAAAAGCTGAACTTATGATACTCTCTTGTGGATGGACTGACATTGGGAGAGAGAGAGATATTAGCAATTAGCTGGAGAGATTTCATCCCTGGGTAGATGAGCTGACACAAGGGGAAAGAAATACTGCCAAATAACTGGGAAAGGAAGTGGGTTAACATAGGTATTGAAGAAGCTAAGAGATCTGGGGTGAGATATTTATGACTTGGATGCCCAAGGATTGTCTGTTTAGATGTGGAGACAATGACTGGATTTTTGAGACCAGGAGGGTGATATTCTTCTTTTTGATTCTATTTTCCCTATTTATGGTGGAGCTGCTGCTCTTTGCTAAAACCAGTCTGGTTGCTTTGTCCCGTTTGTGTGTGAAGGACCCACTTAACTCAGACCTGACATGTAACACCTTTTAATCTCTATTTTATTTCTCTGTTTCTCTGTGCTTGCCATTTTCTTTATCTTTACAAAAAATTAGCTCTTTGATTGATAGTTTGGATTATACTTAAGACTTGTTTTGTTTATTTTTACTCTGACCTTTATTATTGATTCTTTTTTACTAAATTTCAGTTTACTTTATTCTTGCTTTTCTAATTTCTTAAAATACACCATTAAATTATTCATTTTGTTGCAGAATTCCCCAAACCAGGAAACACATAGGACTCAGAGATTTGGAGCTAGTAAACATCTTTATTTACATCAAAACTGGAAACTGGAATCTTTCCCCAAAGAGGTCAGGCCTCCAATATTAGGGTACAACCAGTTTTATAGGGTTTTGAACAGTGCGTAAAGAAGCAGAAGCCAAGTATTTGACAATCATTGATTAATCAGTTATTTGACATCTTTTATATCTACAAAGCTTAATTCCATTGGAGTTTCCCTGGGAATATTCAAGCAGAGTTTACACAAGGTAGAGCAGCAGGGAGAGGGTGACAGAGCAAAGAGTTCTGTCATGACATTTTAGGCTGTCATCATGGCCACTCAGATACAGTCTACAAAGAACATAACTACCTTGTGAACTCTTAAATAATAAACCCTTAATAATACAGTTAACTCAGTTGTACAATTCAGTTGTTTTTTGTTAAAAATACCTATATGCCTGAAAATTCCCTTGTAATTTTAAATTTTCTTTTTTGATTAGGCATTCAGTGCTATACACTTGCTCAGTATTGCTTTGGTTGTATCGTAGGGCTCTGGATGTTTTACATGCTCATTTTCATTTCATTCAAGGATTTGTTAAATCTTCCTTTGAGAAAGGAATCAAATACTTATGCTGGAAGAAAGATAGCCTTTTTAATAAGTAATGCTAGAAAAACTGGCTTTCTGTATCCTGAAGATTAAAACTAGAACCATATCTCTCATCATGCACTAAACAAAAATAAAAAATGGGTCAAAGATCTATTAAAAGACAAGCACTAAGTCTTTTGGAAAAGTGACTAAGGAAAACTCATGACATCATAGGAGTAGGCAAAGACTTCATAAACAAAATACCAGACACACAGGAAATAATACAAAGAATCAACAACTGGGATTTCACATTATTGAAAAGCTTTTATACAACCAAAGAAATCACGAACAGAGTGAAGATACAAATTACAGAGTGGGGAAAAAGTGTAGCCAATGTTCCTCACACAAAGTACTAATAGCTAGAACATGCAGAGAATTGAAAAGAATCAGATCCCCAAAATGTAAAGATCCAATCCAAAAATAGGCATCTGAGATGAATAAAAATCTCTTAGATGAAGAAATACCAGCAGCAAATAAATATGTGAAAAAATGTTCAACATCAGTAGTCATTTGAGAGACACAAATTCAAACAATACTAAGATTTCATCTCGCTCCAGAAAGAATGGTTGATATCAAGAAATCAACCAACAATGAATGCTGGTAGGGTCCTGGGGATAAATCCAGTGGGAGTGTCGATTGGTATAACGACTGCGTGAACAATATGAAGACTGATCAAAAAACTAGGAATAGAAATTCCATCTGACATAGCTATTCTCTTCTTGCTGTCTTACCAGAAGAATGAAAAACATCACAATACAACAATATATGTATACTTATGTTTATAGCAGCACAGTTTGTAATTGCCAAATCTTAGAAACAACCCAAATGCTCATCAACCAGTGAATGAAAAAAAAGATGTGGTACTGGAGTCTTTCTCTCACATTAGTTGTAATAGTGTTTGTTTTATAAAATTTGGTGCTATGATATTAGGTATGTATAATCCTTATAAATAATTTATAATAATTTATAATTTTTACATTTTATCAATTAATTGATCCTTTCTCATTAGACACTAATATTTTTGTCCTTTTTATATTTTTTGTTTTAAACTTTATTTTCACCCACATATGTTACACTATTCCTTCATGCCTTAGGATTTCAGTTATTTAGAATGCCCTTTCCACTACTTCCATCTCAGTCTATGAATATCTTCAGTGGTGAGTTTTATTCATTTGTTTGTTTTTAAGAAAACATCTCACTTTGTAGTTCAGGTTGGCTTTGAACTCACTGTGCAACCCAGGCTTCCCCTGAACTTACAGCAATCCTCCTGCCTCTGCCTTCTGAGTGCTGGGATTACAGGCATGAGCCACCATGCTTGGCTGGTGAGTTGAGTTTTGTATAGTAGGTAGAACATTTTTGGGTTTGCTTTTTAATCCATTTAACCATATATCTTTTAAGTGGAAAAAATATTCCATTAATACTCAGAGTATTATGCCTGATATTTGCTTTGTTAGCTTCCTAAGTACTTTGGTTTTTGTTTCTCTCTTCCCCCTTGTAATTTCATGGTTAATTTGTATTTCTCATTTGCATATCTACTCTTTTAGTAGGATTTGTATTTTCACATGCTGTTATGATAATGGTCACATTTTCCCCAAATCTGAATATTTTTCCCCAAATCTCTTAAGTATGTTTTACAATCCTGGGATGATGGTTAGGATTTTCCTC
The DNA here is from genome assembly GCA_004026965.1 of Petromus typicus. Lineage (NCBI taxonomy): Eukaryota > Metazoa > Chordata > Mammalia > Rodentia > Petromuridae > Petromus > Petromus typicus. The sequence continues at coordinate 25,640 of PVIR01003989.1, read as the reverse complement.
AGTTGTTGCTTGCTTTGGGAAGTTGCTATTTTTTCTTTAATCACTGAAGATTGCTCTAACTAGTTGTAGTAATCTACTTTGAAAATGCTTCAATCATGACATCCCCTGCCCTTGTGGCCTGTGGCAGTTTGTTCCTGAAAAATCAGTTTGTCCAATGGTCCCTTAAATGTGACCTAACATTTTCCTGTTGTAGATTTAAAATTTTTTGTTTTGTCTCCTGCTTTTGACAATCTGATTATAATGTTGTGATGAGGATTTCTCTCTCTCTCTCTCTCTTTCTCTCTCTCTTTGAGACAAGGTCTCTTATTTGTAGTTTAGGCTGGACCTGAGCTCGCTTATGGGCATGAGTCATCATGCTTGACATTGTGGTATGTGGCACTGATTGTTGGTGGGCATGAGTCACCACACATGATATTGTGGTATGTAGTATTGTGGTATGTAGTATTGTGGTATGTAGTTAACCAGGGATCAAACTCTGGACCTTGCACTTACAAGGCAGGTGCCGGAACTACTGAGCTAAATCCATGGCCTGATGAAGCTTTTTTTAGATTATGTTATTTTGGGAGTTCTATGAGACTTTTACAAGTAGATATACATGTCTTTTCCAAAATTTTAGAGTTTTCTGTTCTTTCATTGAGTAGATTTCCTCCACCCAAAACCTTTATTTCTCCCTCCACATATATCAGTAGTATGAACACTTAATATTTTAATGGTGCTTCAAAAATCTTGAAGGCAGTGTACATGATGTCTTGAAAGATTTCTCTTCAAGTTCTGATATTCTTCTTTTCTGTATGGCTTAGTTTACTTTTGATGCATTTGATTGAATTTTTATGTGACTTGTCATCTTCATTTTCAAGAATTCTTATTGATTCTTTATGGAAATCTCTCTTTCCTAAGGTTTTTGTTCATATCTCTCCTTGTTTCACTGACATGATCATGTTATATTTAATAGCACTGAGCTTTATGAAAATCCTTTTGAAATTTTTATCAAGCTTTTAATCTATTTTAATATTTTTGGATTCTATCACTAGTATCTTTAGGTAGTATCGTATTACCTTTTCGTATTTATTATATTCCTATTTCAGATTTACTTGTCTTGTAGAATGCATCTCTAGTACTATGGCTTTTGTAGTAAACTGTAATTCCCTAATGTGTGTGTTTCTAGGTAGCATCTTGTTATATGTATCTGAATATTTTGCCTGCTGGATACCATCATACAATCTTTGCATAGTTTCTTTGTGTGTGATTATAGATTTGAGCACAGGTAGCTTTCTTTTAAAGCTGAAGAAACCAAATGTATCTGTTGCACAAGAGAAGAAACACTAGTGGTTCAGGCAGGTGTAGTGTGGAATGCAGTGAGTGGGATGTATTCTATGTGGTTACTCCTGTGGTGGGACCAATGGCCCATATCTAGTGATAGCTGTTTACTCAGGCACTTTGGATATTGGCTCTGCTACTTGTAAGGTTGTCTGACTCTGGTTGTACTTATAATGATGAGAGCCTTGAAGAAATGCACATCCAGTTTTGGGACAACATAAGGGTCTTTTCTCAGCAGAGCGTCATTGCTGGAACCACATTAAATTCCTCTCAGCCTGTCCTAAGAGCAAGTGAGAAAAGAAAAGAGGCAGAACCAGCAAATGTTTCAACGTGGCTCTTCACTATGGCTGTTTTCGGATTGTAACTATAAACAGAAGCCCCTTTCACTCTGATTTTTTTTTTGAAGATAATTGTATGTAGCCAGACTTAATCATCTGGAGATAGATTCAACTTCAAGTTCTGTAACAAAAGCATGAGGGCTTGCGCCCTGAATCATGAACTTGAATATTTTGAGTGTCTGCCCTTCACCCTTTATTCTGTCTGCGGACAGCAATGTGCTGCCCTCTTTTTAACATTTGCTGCATGTGTTACAATCAGACCTTTCATAAACGTACATCTTCCAGATGGAGGAGAAGAAAACAATTTAATAATTTCAGATGCAAAAAAATTTACTTTTCTATGCCCCTGATCTATCTTTCTGACTTTTTGTTGGCAGAAACCACTTCTTATAGTATAGAAATCATGTGGCTTGACTTGGTAAAAGACAAGGAAAGAAAAAAAAAAATGCCTGGATAGTAAATATGTTATCATTTGTGTCCTCCACTGGGTAGTAAATTCTACTGATAAGAATGGTGAAACATGGTGTGGTTGAAAGTCTGATGACTTGTGGTCAATCAATTTCAGTTCTGAACAAGGAAACAGTAGGTCTATAATGGTCCTCCATGGAGGCGATGTGCCCCATTAATGCACACAACCAGGGGATGGGAAGAACATGCCACCTGCCCTCCTGCTCTCTGGAAGCTAAGAGCAATTTCAGAAAGTTCTGCTGTGCTGCGGTTTTGTAAAATTACCACACCAAGTAACAAGAAGAAAAACCTAAGGAACTCTTTGCAAGACTGATAGTATCAGAGTTTGTTTGTCGGGGAGAAATTCTGTCACAAGTGTGAGTGGGTGTGAGTAGCCCCCAGACAGCAGACTCCATTTCATAAGTCTGAATAGTCTGCTTGGGTTGGATGGCTTAGAGTCGGTCTTACTCAGGCAAAGAAGACACTTGTTTTGTTTTGACCAATGTATGCTGCTCATTATATGCTTGCTCTAACATCTCCAAATCAACACTGGAAGGTTTTTATTGTATTGTAATGTTATTTAAATGTTAAAGTAATACATACTTATTAAAATACATTTAGAAGTGAAAATTAACTTTAAAAATTGACATTATCCAAAACTCTCTCCCTTCAGCATTTCACCTTAATTTATAGACCCCATCACTGTTAATATTTCTAAATAATTCACTATAGATATGTCCTGTGTATATTTAATATGCAAATACATGTCATGAACACAAATATTAAAATATATCCTTTTCAGGACTTTGCTTTTCTCATTTAAAATCACTTTAAGATAACATTCTGTTTTAGTAGATGCCAATCTTATTTGATGCTTTTAAACAATGGCACATTATTCTACACTACAGGTGTACTAGAATGAGTGTATGCAGAAATCTTTGCATTTGAATTTAAATGGTTACCAGCGCTTAACTTCTGTAAACAATTTGGAACTTCTAGGGTGCGTCTCTGCCCACAACTCCATAGCTGGTAGACGCTGTCCAGGTGTTTGCAGCTTACTCCCCAGTCCTGGTGCATGACATTCCTCTCAGCCACCCTTCCAACTTTGGTGAACTAAACTAAAATATGGCACATATTCCTGTTTAAAATACGTGCATTTTTTTCAGATAGGGTGGAACACGTACATTTCTTTCATCTGCTATGTGGCATTTGTGGAGTGATGGCTACCTGTTCTGATTTTAGAATTACAGTCTCATCTCTAGCATTTGGTAGCAGGTGACCATATTGAAGCTACTCTGTCCCTCACTTTTATCTTAGGTACAGCATGATGACAGTGGGAGCTTTTATGTTATACTGGTATGAAATTAAATAGACACTTTTTATCCTTGCTTCTTCAAAATGTTAATTTTCTTTAACAATGACTATCTTTTGACACTCAACAGCTAATGAAATGAAGTATTTTAGCAAAATTGATATTATCCAAAAATTCAGAATTTACTGGGAAAGAAAACAATTTATTTACAAAAAACTGAACAGACATTGATGTTATAAAAATAAAAAGAAATTATTGTTTTCCTGAAGATATAGGGGGTAAGTAGATTTAAAGTGCTATTTTGATACCATAAAGTCCATTCTGTGAAAAATTTAATATGATTTATGTTTGACCAAGTTTTCTTTTTTTTGTGGTACTGGCAATCAAACTCAGACCCTTGTTCTTTCAATGTGCAAGGTAGGCATGGTACCACTTGAGCTAAATCTCCAGCCCACAATTTATGTTTCCTTGAGGTGAAAAAAGACAAAAAGAAAAGAATCTGTGGTGCAAATCAATCACAGGGTCCTAAATTATCCAAGAGAAAATATCTAAAATTGAATTTAATTTATAACTTACTTGATGAGTGTTTTCTAGTTTACACTGTCAACCACTGTCAGCTAGGTTTCAAATAAGCTCTCCCCCAATGTATGAAGTTCTTCTTAGACTTATTCGACCTATGCACACACATAAACACACACACACAGATGCACACACAATGCACACATGTATGCACACACACACACACCATATTCTGCAACAGAAAATCTTCACACAAGTTTAGAAATATAGATCCATTTTTTTACCATACATAGCATATGGTTATAGGAAGCAAATATTCTTCATATTATCAAACACGCTATATTTTAATTCTGAATGAGATAGAATTAATACATTTTAGAGTGCGATCTGTTTACACATAGAAAGATAATGGTAGTCAAATGTATATCTCTTGTTTTGACTTTTTAAAATAAACATACTAAATTATACAGTATATCTACATGAAGTCGCTGCTCAGAGTTCACGGATCTATCCTTATAACCTTACTAATTATTGTTTGCTAAAGTACTGTAATTTCATGGAAACTGCAAATATCCTCTGTAATTATGGGTATTTTGGGGGTTTTGTTGTTGTTGTTTTCCCTTTTTTTTTTTTTTTTTGACCAGGCAGACAAGTTTGCAAGTAACCAATCTGAGAACTTTATTCTGTTCTCCTTGCTGCCGATTGGCTGCTGCCCTGTAACCATCTTGGACACATTCACCAGTGTTCCTACATCAAAATAGGTTGCTGGTTTAGCTATTTGGAGTGTTCTTGGTTTTATTCTTCTTAAAGCTGCTAAGATCTCTAAGATGCAGTCAAAATGCCTTACACTTTCTAAGGCGTTTTGATATTTTATTAAATCACCTACCTGTGGGAGACATAGCATATTTAGAGTTTAAGGTATGAAAAGGTATCTTATAAGTATTTTTTATGATCATTTCTGAGATTTGTAGTATTTCCCAATTTGACAGTGCTCCGAGAATTTGGGGGTTCACAAAAATATTCACATATGTTTATTTAAGCACATATAAATTTTTATGTGGATTCATTTGGGAAGTTCTTTTCTTATGGGGACTACTGTTTTTCCTATAATCATGGAAAAGTAAAGTAACTTGTAGATTACTAGATCTCAAAGGACTTCTGTAACTTTATTTTATTTTGCAACATTTCAGAAGGTTTGATGTATTTGTAGACTGTGTTCATAGTAATGTTTCCATTTAGGGGAAAAACTACATTTTCTCACTGCTGTACAATCCCTGCATTTTCAGAAGGTCTTTGACATGACACTGAAGCATATTCTTTTGCTGAAGAAACCAGGAGTTCTGATATACTATCACAACATGCTCTCCCGGTGCCCATTTTGAGCACTCTCATCTTTTTTTTGAGACAGGGTCTCACTTTGTAGTTCAGGCTGGCCCTGAGCTCAGCCCCAAACTCATATCACAGCAATCCTCCTGTCTCTGCTTCCTGAGTGCTGGGATTACAGGCATGAGCCACCACACCCAGCACTATGGTATGTGGTACTGATTGCTGCTGGGTTGAGTCTCCATGCCCAGTATGGTATGTGGTTACCCAGAATGGAACCCAGGCCCTTGTGTTTCCAAAACAGGCCCTGGAACCACTGAGCTAAACCCCCAGCCCCAACATTCTTATCTTTATTAGCCCTGCTATACATTATTTTTGTCCACACTGTGCCTATCTGATATATCAATTACTTTTCTTTTTTGAGAAATATTTTCTGGTAGAACATAATTATATGTATTTATGGAGTATAGGATGATAATTTGATATAACTCTACAATTTATAATGATCAATCCAGTGTAGTTATCATTTCTGTCTTTGTAAGCATTTGTTATGTTTTTTGCTTTCAGAAACTTTGAACTCTCATCTTCTATCTAGCTGCATAAATATAAGTTTTCTTAACTTTTATCTATATAGAAATTCTCTATAGAATATCATTTTATCATTTCTTATCTTTCCACACACATATAGAACTATTCCACCCTACTATATTTTAATGCCTGCTAACAGCCCTCTGACCCTCCTACACCCTACTCCCTCATGTCTGTTGATAAACCTGGAACATTTTATAATTTTAAGCTGTAGTAGTAATATTTGATACTGCATAACTAATATATGGAGCTTATTCTAGTGTAAATCTTATCATTTAAGCAACAAAACAATTGTTATCCACAATTTAATGTTTTCCTAAATATCTACATATTTTTCTTATCATGCCAGCACCATTAAGAAAGATACATACACACAGATAACTATCTATCTATCTATCTGTCATCTATCTATCTATATATAATTCAAATATTTTGTTACTGAAACATTCAAAAATAGTAAATGATTTCCTTTTTAAAATATTTTCTCCAGGGCCGGGGAGTTAGCTCAGTGGTTCCGGCGCCTGTCTTGTAAGCCCAAGGGCCCGGGTTCGATTCCCCAGTAACCACATAACAATACTGGGTATGGAGACCCACACCCAGCAGCAACCAGTACCACATACTACAGTGCCGGGCGTGGTGGCTCACGCCTATAATCCCAGCACTCGGGAGGCAGAGGCAGGAGGATTGTGATGTGAGTTGGAGGCTGAGCTCAGGGCCAGCCTGAACCACGCAGCAAGACCCTGTCTAAAAAAAAAAAAAAAAAAAAAAAAAAAAAAAAAAAAAAAAAAAAAAAAAAAAAAAAAAAAAAAAAAAAAAAAAAAAAAAAAAAAAAAAAAAAAAAAAAAAAAAAAAAAAAAAAAAAAAAAAAAAAA
>PVIR01003989.1:0-18824 GCA_004026965.1 Petromus typicus | reverse complement strand
AATAATTTACTGAGTAAACTATTTAAAACATCAATTGAATTGAATACTTACATTAGCAATACCTGATAACCAATAGTTATAGACTATATTTCATGAAAATTAGAAAGAAATGATACTTCAGTCACAATGGGTTATCTTCACTGAAATGAGAAGAAACCTAAATTGTATTTGGATATTGTTTTCATTACAGTATCATATAGCTGAAATAAATCTCATTATATTTTATCATGTAATTTTATTCTTGTAAAACAATTGCCTATATTACAGATGATAATAATACTGTTGAAGAACATAGTAGCATTCAATTTATAGTACAGATGGGTTGTTATTCAGAAAAATTATAGCCACTGGACTTGAAAGAATCTAGGAGATAGCCAGCATGATCCTGGGACCATATTAGTAATTTTTTTAATCTTTATTGATACATGATTGCACTCCATAATGGGGATTTGTACCAGTATAAGACACAACTTAATTCTCATTTTTTCCCATAGCCCTACCCACCCAACCAACCCCCCATATACATAAAATTTGTTTCCTTACTTTTTTGTTACAATCTCAACATTTTTCCCCTTCACCCTATTTTACACTGAGCATTTTCTATTTCACAATATATAACATATAATGCTAGGACTCATTTAGTACTGTAGACTCATAATAATAATTTTTATTATGAAACATAGTGCATTCTCTCAAAATTTAATCTTTAACATTAACTTTACTTCATATAAATATTGGACCAAAATAATTTTTAAAAGTTCAGAATCTTTCATTAAGCTAATATAAATTCTGAATAGAATGCCATGGAAATGCTTTTATCTTGTTTTAAGTTTCTGACCTCTCTTAAACCAGTGAAGATAATTAGCAGCAAACAACTGACCTTGCTGAAGGCGACCATTGGAACAGCCATTTTCCTGCTGTTCTGTAGTTGACCTTCAAAAACCTTTATCTAACCTAGAATATGTTTTTTATGAAGTCTGGAAACATATCAAAAAGAAAAAATAGATTTTAATTTATTTCATCCATGTAAAATATTACCCCATTTTTATTAACAAAAGTAGAAATTCATCAATGGAATTGTAAATATTTGTGAAGACTAAGCAAAATAACCCTGTAAGGTAAACAAACATTAAAAGTGAGTAATATGTAAAGAATTACATTCATAAATATAACTTTACTTCATGTCACTAATGCCAAAATGAGAGCTGAAAACTGTAGTAAAAACTTCATGTGGTTAAGCTCTTTTCAGTACGGTGAGAAATAATGAGAGAGAAAATATTAAAAAAATTGGTAGAGTGAAAGAAGGCTGATAGTCCTTAAAGGAAAATCATAACTATAAGCAAACTTACAATGTTTCAGCACAACTAATAAATATATTTTCTTTAAAATTGTCTTACAAATTAAATGTTACACCATTATACACTAATCAGAATGGCCAAAATACAGTCACTGAAGTTCCAACTGCTACTGCTCATGAGAAACAGCAAGAACTCTCATTCTTCACTGGTGAAGATGTAAAACTTTAAAGCCACTTTGAAAGACATGGAAAATTCTCATAATAATTTCTTATAAAACATATTCTTACCATGTGACTCAGCATTTATACTCCTGATTTGCCCAAAGAAGAGTTTAAAATATGTACTTACACATAAAAACTTGTACATGCCTAATTATCAAAACTTCAAGGCAACCAAGATATACTCCAATATGTGGTTGAATAAATAAGCCATGATACACACAGACAATGGAATGAATAACTGAACTATTACACTAAGAAAATGGACATTAAATGCCCATTACCAAGTGTGAGAAAACAATGTAGAAATGCTGCTACTGCATGATTCCAATCATTGGGATTCTGAGAATGAAAAACATGGAGACCGAAAAGGTCAATGGTTACTAGAATTTAGGGAGAGGGCAATATATGCAAGTGGATCACAGAGGATTTGGGGGAATAGTAAGACTATTGTGCATAATACTATCATGATGAGTATATGTTATAATGTATTTGTTAAAATATATTGACTATATATGAAGAGAAAACCTGATGTACACCATTGATTGGGAAGATCATGCTGAATCACTATAGGCTCATCATTTGTGATTGCTCCAGTGGAAAGTACCAATAATAGTGAAGAGCCAATGTATATGCGAAGGCAGATAGTATAAGGAAATCTTTATAGTTTTTCTCTTAATTTTTCTCTGAACTTAAAATCTGTTTAAAATTTTATGTCCAAGGAGCATGGTTTTAGCTCAGTGATGCTGCACCTGCCTGACAAGTGCAAAGTCCTGATTTTGATTCCCATCAAAAAATATAGTATGTCCATCAGCAAATGAATGATTAAAGATTGTGGTATTTGTATACAATGAACTATTTCTCTGCCATAATGAAGACTAAACTTGAGTGCTTTGTAGGCAACTGGACGCACTTTGAGACTATAATCTTAAGTGCAATAAATAATACACACAAGCTTAAATATCACATGATTTGTCTTATATTTGAAACCCACAATATAAATGAATTGTATAGCAAAATAAAAGATGGCGTGGAATAGACTAATGTTTTTCAAAAAGGATTGAGGTCAAGAATAGAGGAATGAGTCAGGGATAGAAGGGGAAGGGGATGGGAGAAAAAGAAATAAAATGTGTAATGTACACATACTAACTTTCCATGAAGAATTTAATCATTATGTACTGCAAATCTTTACCAAAATATAGAAAAGAAATCAGTACCATATTATTTTACCTATACTAAGTTCTGGGTTTACAATAATTATTACTATACTTCATTCATATTATTGAGTTAAATATTTATTAGAAGTAAGAATTTGAAAAATTTTTAGTACCCATGACTTAATTTTTATGGAAACATATACAAGATTGTTCAGAGCTCATCAAAACAGAATTTTAAGGAATGGCATGTGAATAATTGCATGAATATAAGTGTTTAATTGGGTGGAATGTACAAAATTGATGATACATCAGAAATAAAATACTATTTTAGATTGTATGAATATGTTTATACAATAATTTTATCTAGTCTATTATAAATAAAAATTTGAAGGTCCTTAAAGAAAATTGTCATGCTAATGAAGTCTGAATGTGCTTAAAACTTCTGCAGAGTTTGTTACATGCATTGATAATATTGACCAATGCTCATCGTAGTCCATGAAGTTGAAATATGAGTAGTGAAAGTTGCTAGAATTTCTATAATTGCTTGAGTAAAAGTTAATGTATTTATAGTTATAGAGAACAGTGCTATGCAATAAATCCAATATATCAACAAGTATTTATTTGAAGTATAATATTATAATGATTATATATTAATATTTCATTAAAATTTTAAGTATTTTTTAAAAATTTGTTTCCAGATATTTGTTTTGAAACTTATAAAAGTGTTGCTATAATCACAATAAAGAAATAGCTAATACTAGCATGCTTTTGTTTTTGTTGTTTAACAGAGAAAAGCCGTCAGCTATAGATAAATCAGCAGGGTGAATTTCAGTGCATATGTTCTCAACAATGGAGATTATATTATATCTAATTGTTGGGAAGATATACTAAGGTAATGCACAAAGATAACTTGTCAATTACATAAATCTAAAGTCTTATTTCATTGCTATTTTATGGCTGTTTCAAATAGAAATCAAAGATGAGTTAATTAAAATTTTAAAAATTAAATAGCATGATAATAGTGACTAAATTCAACTATGAGAAAGCTATGATTCTCCAGATTATCTGTGAGTACTGTAATTCCCTATCCCTTTAAAATTTATCTACATTTTAAAATATTCACAATAATGAGATTAAAATATGAAGACATCTGTTATCACCTTAAAATATTTTGGGCTGTTATCAACAGATTGTTTTTTATATGTGATTGTTCTGATTATAATAGCAGAATTCTTCAGTTTAGATGTGTAGTTATTAAAAACAGCATTTGTTCCCTCACTGTGATATGTACTCAAAATGTTCAGCACCTCTAGGAATGCAGCTTTTGCTTTTTCTCCTAATTATGTAGTTGAACAAATCATGCTTTTTAGATTCAGTACAGATGAATTACGTCATTGGTAACAAGTATAATTTATAACTTCCTTAAACCCTAAGAAGTTGAGTGTGTCATGACATGCACTTTTATTCATCTTCTTTTCCTTGTCTCTGTTTATTCTTGTAGTATATTTGTTTTGACTTATAATTTATTCTCTTTTGCTCACTATCTTTCTTTTCTTTTTCACTCTATATGTCAAATAAGTAAGACAGAATTCTCATACATTGTATTAAGTACCACAGAGATTTTAACTTCTGCTGTTCAAAGTTCTTTGATTCTGTCATTTGGGAGATGAAAAAGCTTCTCCAGCTCCTTAACTTGCCTGAATTTTTTATTTTTTATTTATTTATTTATTTATTTTGAGACAGCATCTTGCTTTGCAGTTCAAGCTGGTCCTGAACTCAGCTTCAAACTCAATAATCCTCCTGGATCTGCCTCCTGAGTGCTGGTATTATGGGCATGAAACACCACCTCCAATACAGTGGTATGTGGTACTGATGGAAGGCCTGAGTTACCAGGTCTGGCATTGTTGTATGTAGTTACCGGAATCAAACTCAGGACCTTGTGCTGGCAAGGAAGGCATCAGAACCACTGAGCACACTCATTTCCCCAAGATAAGCATATAATCTGTAAAATTTAGACAATTTCCATTATTTATGTATACTTGTTGTCAGTCTTATTTTATGACTGTTCTGTATCTACTATTGCTACTATAGTACTGAACTTTGAATCTTGTTCATTTAGCCTGAACTATGTCACAGGGAATTACTACATCTTCATTCTCATTTTTCCTATTCCCCTACCCTCCCTACAACCTCCTATATAGATAAGCTTTGTTCCCATTTTTTTTGTTTCTACCATCAATTTTTTCTTTCCTTTCTTTACTCTCCTTTGTCTCCATTTACCTTTGAATATTTCCCTTTGAATATTTCAAGTATTTCTTCCTATTTCACAATAACTATCATCCATTTTGCACCTCATTTACATGTAGATTGAATAAAGAAAATGTATTTTTTTGAAAAATGAAATGGAGTATTACTCAGCTGTAAAGAATGATAAATGAGAAACATTTATACTTCAATGGTTGTGCCTTGAGGATATTCTCACAAGTAATATAAATAGATATGTAAATATCATATTGTTTCTCTAGTATGGGAAACTCAAAGTCTAAATAGTGAACTTAGTATTCAAATGTAAACATTTAAAACATGGATATATAGCTGAGAATGAGAGGGGTAAAGGCTGCTTCCTGATTGTGTACTATTTCTTGCCTTGTATCGATTGTGCAGGTATCACTGAGAAGTTTGAAGGCTCTGCAGAGTATCACATGAAAACAATTTTAATGTTGTTTTTCTCTCAGTGCTTCTTACCTCTAAAACATGCTCATCTTTTCACCTGAGGAAGATATTTTATAGCATATATATATATATATATATATATATATATATATAGAGAGAGAGAGAGAGAGAGAGAGAGAGCTATATACATATATATTGCTATAGATATATATTGCTATATATATATATATATATATATATATATATATTTCACTTATCTCTGAAAATGTGAATCTATTCATTTCCAGACAAAACAAAACTGCTTAGTATATTTGTACTTTTTTTTTTCATGAAAGTTAACAAAAATAAAATCTTCACCAGAGTCACAATATCATAAAGGAGTCACTTAGAGATCATATGACCCTTACTTATTCTCCTCTTTTTGGGGATTTCACTGGAATGTTGAGAGCAAAACTGAACTGCATTTTAAAAATAATACAATAATTCAGCACCATAGGAATTGTCTGCTTTGAGATTTTCTAAAATACTTAACATTGAATTCTTATATAACTGAATGCATATGGGATAGCAAATATTTTATATGTATCAATATCCTGGAAATTCTGTTTTCTTCTTTTTCTCCAACTTTCCTATCCATGCCTTTGACAGAAATAAATCATGAGGATGTAAACATTTTTAGCTAAATTTGACTTACATATAACAGGAACTAGGTAGGATCTTTCTTTTTCTCCAAATAAAGTTGAAATCTTCATCTACCAATCAAAGCACTCTTACTTGGTTGTAAAACAATAAAGAAGCACATTTGTTTTCTTTCTGATTCTTTGGTTTAACTTCTATAATTTCTATGTACAAATTTAAATTGTGTACAAGTACAGATATGCCATTGATATTTATTTTTGTACCTTATTAATTTTTTTCCTTTTATTTATCTCTTGCAGAATCCAATTTAAACATATTGTTAGACAAAAACATAAAGAATACAATGTATTCCTATTTTGATCACATTTCCTGATGGGTTTCTTACTTACAGGAGACAGAATCTTAGAAACTCAATTGAAAATCCACTTTAATATTATCTTGTTCTGTCTGTATTCCAAAACAGGAGTTAAAACAAGCGGGTACAAATTCCAGAACTCATGAGCCCTGATTCTTCCTTTCAAAATCTTCCTGGTTTCCAGAAGTAGCAGGACCAAATGTCTCTCATCCAAATTATAGTAATTAGAATTGGGGAGGGAGAGGTGACAGGTAGTTGAGGAGAAGAATTCTGCACAGGCAACGTATTTTATTCTGCTCAGTTTCAATTGTCATTAGCTCTAAAATGGTGACAATACTTACCTCACTGGAAACAATAAATCTCAAATAAGGCAGTAAATTTAAAAATTCTTTATATGTAAATTTTCCATAGTTTAGCCTTCAGAGGCATTAATTGGAAACAAGTGAATTCTCAGTAACAAGAATTAAAGTTTTTCTTTTCACTCTGTTGGTTAAACCTAGAAGAATACTTCAGTAAATTTGACTGCATGAGCATGAAAACTGACTATTCATTTTCTTCAGGCGGGTATTCAGGCTAAAATTGAAGTTAAAAAAATAATTTAGACTTAAGCGAGCCAGTGTTTGTTCCATAGTTGATGATGGATTGTTGTGTTCATTATTTGCGTCATGGATCCATGATTCTAAGGATGAACACCCAAGGTACGTCTGAATCAAATTTGTAATTACAAAGCTTTTTATTTACCTTGAGACAATTGCTGTTACTCCATGAGAAAAGAGCTGTACAGAAAGAAAGAAAAAAACTGGAAACAATATAGAGAGGTGGAGGGTTGAAGAAAGAGAAGGAGGTGGGGAAACGCCAAGAATCTGGATATAGTGTACAGGTACTAATCTCCAGAAATGAAGATTGTCAAAGTACAGAGCTAAAATATATCAGAATACTTAATGGATAATAATAAGAAAATTCTTGGAAATCACTGCTGATTTTGAAAAACTCCAGAACTATTTTAAGAGTGAATTTGAAAGACAGAAGGGAAAAGGTAGAGGAATGAACTAAAGTTTAGAGAAAGTATTTATCTGAATACTTGCTCTTTAAAGTAAAAAAAATTTCTCCAAGAACTAAGGTAAATCAAGCCCGGGTCTCCACGACAGGATAGCACACACAGGGCCAAGATGGTAAGAGCTCAGACTCTGCAGCACTCTAGAAAAACACCGCTTACTATGGAGAGATTGGAGTAAATGGTGGAAAGAGTAGATGGCCATTTTTCTCTGTTTTTTTTGAGCAGAACTAAAAACTTCATAAAGAAATTGAGGAAATACAGGAAGCCAAGAAGGACTTTCCAGTTCCAGAAGAAACAAGATTTCTGAGCCCATTTCCAAACACAGGTAGAGGCGAGTGGAAAAAAATGAAATGGATATTTCATCTGGGTACCAGCTGATGAAGACTTTAGCTTAGGCCAGGCTCTTTGCTTACACATCACGTCATTACTCTAAATTCATTAATTTCTTTTAGCAAAGGGGATACCTGGCTTTAACAATAGCAAAGATTCTCTGTTTAGCCAAACTCTATTCAGAATTTTCTGAAACTGTTACTTGACTAGATTACAATTGAGAAATTAAGGAAAAATGAGACAGACAAGAGGACTCCAGAAAAATAACAAATATAAAACTGATTAATTAATAAATTCAACAAATTTTATATGCAAAGTAAACATAAAATTAGTTTTATTTCTATACACTAACAAGAGACTACTGTATTTGGAAAGAAAACAAGAAAATAATCCACATACAAAAGCATCACAAATAATAAAGTATTTTTGAACAAATTTAAAGAGATAAAAGACCTATATGCTGGAAATATAAACTCCTGATGAAGGAAATTAAAACAATCACAAATAAATGGAAGAACATCCCATATTCATGGATGTTTCTTATTCCTTTACTAAATATTTTAATTGATGGCTTTGTTTAAAGCATAATATACATATCAAAATGTGAAAATACAAATATCTTGACCAACAGTCTCTCTCATCAATTTTATATTCACTAATTTTTACCTCAACTATAGTATTCGATTCTTTTAAGCATGGAGGCAGAATATGCTATGAAGATAATCAAAATAATATGTGGTATATTTTTCAACCAATATATCAAGTTATAAAGTTTTACATTTAGAATCTATGAAATCAAATATAAGAAGGAAGATAGACTTTGTGTTTTCTTTTAGAAATGTCCCTTCCTTGGGGCCGGGGAGTTAGCTCAGTGGTTCCGGCGCCTGTCTTGCAAGCGCAAGGACCCGGGTTCGATCCCCGGTTACCACAAAACAATACTGAGCGTGGAGACTCACGCCCAGCAGCGATCAGTACCACATAGCACAGTGCGGGGCATGGTGGCTCACGCCTGTAATCCCAGCACTCGGGAGGCAGAGGCAGGGGGACTGCTGTGATGTGAGTTTGACGCTGAGCTCAGGGCCAGCCTGAACTACAAAGCAAGACCCTGTCTCAAAAAAACCTTTAAAAAAAAAAAAAAAAAGGAAAAGAAATGTCTCTTTCTTTTCCTTATTTATGTAGGTCATTTCCCTTTATTTTGCTAGATATTTTCCTAGGGTTGAAAAGAAGACTCTTATAAAGGAACTTTCATGAACTCTAGTTTCATGTAATATGTTGGTGAACAATGAAGAAAAAAGGAAGAAAGCATTTAAAGATAAGCCTGTAACCATGTGCTAAATGAAGGGAGAAATGAATATGATTGATAATTTGATCATCTCAATGAAGATCTATTAGTTTGATTAAAATACTTTTAAGCAAAGCACTATTGGAATGCTCTGAACTACTCTAAAATAATGAAATAGGGCTGAGGCACAATGAAGACTATTTTAATGGGTGTTACTTTAATACTGATTCTAAGCTGCCTTTGAGGCCAAGAAATTCAAATGGGCCACTCTGACCAATTCTTTTTTTTTTTTTTTCCACTGTCACTTTTTAATAGATTTGAGTGTCAGGGTCAAAATACCATTAAAGGGTTCTTATACTCTGCTCTCTACTTAATGGTTCTTTAAGAAGCCTAAGAAAACAGTATGATTAGATTGTTACATGTGCTATAAAAAGTGAACATGTATTTCCAGTACTTAGAGAACAAAAGGAAAACTAAAGCATATTTGAAGTGATAGAGCTGTATTACATTTTATTTGATGAAAGTGCTTAGATTTTACATTGATAGCAATTAGAATGTATTTTTTATGGTACATAATTTTATTTATTCCAGAAAACCAAGGAAAACCTGGCTACCGCCCTCCAGTTTCTACTTATTTTTCTTCTCAAGTTCTATAAATTCAAATAGAATCACATAAGCAACCCATAATTTGACAAATTATATATTAAAGCATCTCTTATTGAAGCTGTCTATTCTATCATGCTAATGTATCACTTTTTAATTCAAAAGAAATAATAATAAACTTAGTAGCAGTTAGTGTTCTCCTAAAAAGATTATTGGAGCCTAGAAATATGAAATACATTGCTCAGTTTAAAATCCAGTCTCTACCACTTCTAGGAATTAATCTATTTCTATTTTTTTTAAGGTTTTTTGAGACAGGGTCTCACTTTGTGGTTCAGGCTGGCCCTGAGCTCAGACTTAAATCACATCAGCAATCCTCCGGCCTCTGCCTCCCAGGTGCTGGGACTACAGGCGTGAGCCACCACCCCCGGCACTGTGGTCTGTGGTACTGGTTGCTGCTGGGCGTGAGTCTCCACACCCAGTATAGGTATGTGGTGACTGGGGATCGAACCCGGGTCCTTGCGCTTGCATGACAGGCGCCGGAACCATTGAGCTTAATCCCCGGCCCCAATCTGTTTCTATTTTTAACCTCCACATTTCATAGTTGTACAAACATCACAAGAGTATGTGTATAGTTAGTACTTCCACTATCACAAATATTTACTTGAAATTAGAGCTACGTTTTATTAATTTATCATTTCTTTATGAACAACGGAAGGCAATATACCTGCACGCTTATGCATACAAACTACTTTTGCTCTTTTTCATCTGTGTTTGTGTATTTATTGACAGGAACCACACACAACCAAATAATCCCCTGAAAAATGTGCTTCCAGAGTATAACATCCTGAATGTGACAGTAGTTCTATTCTCATTCTGTAAATACATAAATCAAGTTTCAAGAGAGTGAAAAACTTAAAGTATTGTGAGGGGAAATTGGCATAACCTGCATGAGATATTTTGGTTCATGCCAGAACTTTTTAATTTCTTTCATTCTTCCAGAGAAATTAAAGCTAATGATTTTTCTATTATATGAATATTGAATATTTCATTGGAAACATTATGAATTGCCTCCAGGGAAGACATTCACTTTTATTTAAATATTTTCTTCTTTTAAATAGAAACTTACTTGAGGTAAATTTGACTCTACTCCTTGGTCAATACTAAATTTCAATTTTGAATTAACTTTTTAAATTGAATTAGGTTCAAAGAAAGCATATGATACAATTTTGCTTAATAACTCATGTGAAAATTATAGGATAGGTGTGAGGTGTCCTGGGAACAGTCTTTTCATATCTAACATAGGCTGCCTTATTAGTGGCATTCTTGCTCTTGCCCTGACCAGAGTCTCAGGTCGGGGTCACAGGGATGCTAATATCACTTCCCGGGCCTTTGCCAACCATGCTGTCCAGCATGATTCTTTCTGACACTGTTACAGCGCCCCCTGTCTGAAGAATGCAGCTCTCCTGGAACGGGGGTACTGCAGGCAGCAAGGATCTTTTACAATTCAGCCAAGAATAACTACTCCATACCCTTTTCCTCTTCCTGACTATGATAAGGAAAGTTCATCTTTGGCTGATTCCTGAAGAATTCTCCTGGTTCCTTAACCCTGAAACTTGTGTAACAAGACCCTACATGCTTGGAAGTGGGCTTATCTTGTATTTTCTTTCCAAAGAAATACATGTGTTGTTTTCAGGATTTAGCTAATCCAAACTGAGCAGTTATAAACATGGCTGCACAAGTTTTGCTACAATGTGAATCTTTTAATTATTTTGCGTAGATACCTAGCAGAGGAAAGGCAAGGTCAAATGAGACTTCTAATCTTAGTTTTTTGAGTGATCTCCATGGTGGTTGCACCAGTCTACATTCTCACCAATAGTGGAGAAGTGTTCTTTCCTTCCTGAAGACTTGCCAGCATTTGCAACTGGTTAATTTCTCAAGAGCAGCCATTCTTTGTGGAGGGAGAGGAAATCTCAGTGTTATTTTCATTTGTATCTCTCGAATGACCAGTGATGTTGAGTATTTCTTCATATGCTTCTTGGTTGCTTTTATTTCTTCCTCTAAGTATTGTCTGTTCATTTCAGATACCCATTTTGGAATTAGATCTTTAAATTTGGGGGAGATAATTTTTTAAAGCTCTTTATACATTCTACATAGCCATTTGTTTAGAATGTATGATAGATATTGTGAAGTAGAATATATTAAAAGGGAAAAGAGTAGGGATAAGTAATGGAAAAGAAAAAATATGATGTTAAAAAATGAAACAAAAGTATATATATATATATATATATATATATATATATATATATATATATATATATATAAAGAGGATTGTAAGGGAATGGGAAAAATGAGAAATCATGTCATATACTAGTACAAATTTTCAATAGTGAGCGTGATCATGATGTGTATGTAAAATGTACCAAATAAATAATTCATTTTTTTTTAAAAAAGGAAATGTATCTGAGTACCTCAGAGACCTTCTTTCTCTACCTTATTTTTGGTAGGCTACTTGTCTAGTAATTTAAAACATGTAGTGCCTCTTTTAGAGCATTTTGGAGAAGCACAACAAATAAAATATTTCTAGAAAAGGGAAAGCAAATTTCCACAAAAGAAATGCAGGTTGCAGCTGAACTGGAGAGCTCGCAGTAGGCATTTGTTCAGACCACTGCCTGTGTGAGTTGCAGAAGAGTAATGTCGCTCTGACCTTGAGGGTTACTTACTGGGAATGGCTACACAGAGCAGATAAGGAATCAGAGTCACCTGGACTGTCATATCCCTGTGCAGAATATGCTGCAACAAAAGGAACAAGAACACATGATAAACTGGGTAGAGAAGGAGGTAGTTGCCACGTACATTGCAGATCTTGCAGAGAGGGTTCAAGCACAGACTATTATGTAAACGTATACTGTCCTCACCAAGACAACTAGAAACAGTGGACTAGATGGAAATTACCCCATGTGACACAGACTTCCTGTATTGCTGTCTATGGAAGTCATAATTGACTTTTCCTAAAAGTGAAAGGCCTGGGGTTTCATTTAGTGAGAGCTAATACATTGACCATCAAAAATTCCACATCCTTATTTTGCAGCTTGAGTTCTGTGATTATTTTTAAATAATCAATTTCTTTTTATTGAAAAAGTATGCCCTGACTAAAATTAAACAGGCAAGTAAAATAAAATGAGATGACTAAATGAGACATAAAGATGAGACCAACGATTTGAACAGTGGAATTCTGTGTGGATTTAACATTTTCCCAGGTTTGCCAAAACATTGCTATCTTTGAGTTTGTTCTCTTGCTGAACTAGACAGAAGAATCCAAGAATGAAGCAATGATTTTCCTTAGGTTTATTATTTATACGACCAAAATGACAGTGAAAACTATATTGTATAACCAGTATTTTCCTTAAATAGATTAATTATGAAAACGTAAGATCTTTGTGACATAAAATGAGGACCGTATTTTTTTTAAGGTTTTTTGTGCCCTGGGCTCAGCCTCAAACTCTCATCATGGCAATCCTCCTGCCTCTGCCTCCTGAGTGCTAGGATTACAGGCATGAACCACCACGCCTGGCACTGTGGTATGTGGTACTGGTGGCTGCTGGGGTGAGTCTCCACACCCAGTATTGTTATGTGGTTACCGGGGATTGAACCTGGGTCCCTGTGCTTGCAAGACAGGTGCTGGAACCACTGAACTGTATCCCCAGCCCAGGACCATATTTTTAATATTACATTTGTTCAGTTGCAGTGACAAGTTTTGTTTTTCTGACCCATAGACTAAAATGAGTTCACTATAATTGTTAGTAAAATATCTTTTCCTTGATTTTTAATGTAGCAAGATGTACATGGAAGGTAAACTTCTATTAAAGAAATTGGTATTTGCCAGTGAGTGGCCATAAAAGATATTTTTATCTGTTTAAGTATATATTGGTATCTTTAGAGAGTATGGTTTTGACTTCATACTTGAAGTCAAAGTATGACTTTGACTTGTCTTGATGGAGAGATGTGCCTTTATTTTCCTATGAAATCTTAAGTAGAATACCTCGGTCACTAACTTCTATTCATGTGTCTCTTAAATTATCAATACTTATTAAATTATCAATATCAATACTTGTTATGTAATTCTTGCCTTAGTAACAAACTGAAAACATAATTTCTGTAGTTTGCAGATATTATCTTCTGTCATTTGTCTTACAGACAACTGTCTGTCCATTTCTTTCGTATCATTATAAAACATTGTTGTCTTCATTCTTGACTTTTCTTTATTCATTATGGATACTTTGTTCTTTTTCTAGTTTTTATAAATTTAATTGATTTTTTATTACATTGTCATTATATACAATTTGCAAAAAAAGCAGGATTTTTTGTACAGAACCTTTTCACTCTATTCTCTTTTTTCTTGAGTTACATCCCACAGATAAATAATGTCTTATGCTAATGATGATAGAATTGTTTTAGCCTATTTAAACTACCATCATACTTCCCTGCTAATGTCTCCGGGCAATATTCTCTTTGTAGATAGCGAGTTTCTCCTCCTTTGTTAGGTACATCTCTCTGTCTCCGCCTCTCTGTCACTACCATTGGCTCTCTGTTGTGCAGCTGGGTAAGAAATCTGTTGTTTGAAAGCAAAATTAACTGGTTCGAGGTAAGTATGTATAAGTTTTTGCTCTTGGCAATAATTGCTGTGCTGCTAATGTTGCCCCAGGATTGTGTTTCTTTTTCAAATGCTAAAATAGTTTTAAGTGGAATTCTGAGCCCATTCTGTGGCTATTCCTTAACTTCTACAGTGTAGAACGCATTTGTTGCTGTAAGTTCCACAGAACTAAATTGTCTCAGAAAAGGATGAAATTTAAGGTTTTCAAGCTTGAGGTAATCTTTTTGTCTTCTATTTACCAAATTGTTATAAAATATGATTTTTAAATATAATTTTTAATTTCCATATTTGGTAGTTAACATAATTTTTTCTTTTCTATTTTAAAACTTAAGAAGTTACTTTCTTTAGAAAGTGAGTCTAGGGTGGAAATAAAGAAGAATGTCAAATGCTTATGACTGGTTCTAAAAGTTCCCTAAATGTCATGCTCTGCTCTTTTGAAAATAAAAATAAATTTTACCATAAAAAGTTGATTTTACAGTTTTGAGTTACTGTAGTTTCTAATTTTTTATTAAGACTTTCATACTTTCTTTGCCTACTGAAAATAGTGATTTTTATATTAATTTATGCTAGTTGTATCAAGATAATTTCCTTGCTCTAAGCTAAATATTTGCAAAGCATTAACTTGGAGATATGATTTTTAAAAGTTCTCACATGACATTTTGAAATGTAATTTCAATTTAAATCCTTCTAAACTCTGAAGGACCTATAGGCCCTTCATTATATCTATATTTCCTTTCATCATAAACTTGTACTTTTTAAATTCATATACACAAAACAAAACACAAAAATAAAAATTGTAATTCTATCAATTCATCAAAACCTAATGTAGGTTCTCTTAGCCATTTTCAGTTTAAGGTAGACAAATTATATTTTTTTAAATGTTCATTTGACTTTATATAATGAACATGATCTTTATAATTCATAATTATTTCAGAAAAATTTTTACTCTTAATAGGTCTATTATAGATCATAAAATATTGTGTAAATATTAGTTATAAGAAAGAAGATTACTATCTAATATAAAGTGCTGAGGTTCAATAAGAAAATTTGTAAGAACGTTTATAACTATAGAAAAGTATGTATATCTAAATAAGATCTAAAGTGTAAACAATTACAACATTATGATTTTTCTTTCTTTGAGTTAGAAAAATGTGAAGTGGATATCAGCTGGGACATCCATGTAATTCCTTCCATCTCTATGGTAAGTGTCCCATTATTATCAGCCCTCTTGGATTTCTGAGGAAGATACATGTACACAGTACATGATTCTCCACAGAGCGACTGCAGTACCACAGAGAGTATAAAGTATATACACATTTAAACACATATAGGTGCATGGAAGCAATGAGAACTTAATGAGGACAGATACGACTCTAGTATCTAGAGAAGCAAGAAGAATACAGTAGTAAAGAGAGGCTATGTTAAGTATAAAGGTCAACAGATGAACTATGCATAAAACCATCATCTTATTTTTTTAAGGGATGGGTGGAGTATGGTGAGGGAGAAAAGTGGAGATGATGAAAAAATGAAGATGTATTATGTACATTTACCAAACTCACAAAAGTAATGCAAACATTGTACACTACTCATATATATGAATAACTAAAATAATAATTAAAAATAAAATGGAATACAGAACAGAAAAACAACAACTACTTCCACAAAAATATTATTTTGCATTCATTGTGATGTTCAGGAAGTAGTGTAGAGATGCTTGAGTGAAGATGGAAGGATGGTTCATAGTCCCAGTGGCTTTGAAGAGTTTCCACCCAGTGCTCACATTTGCTTTCCTGTTTGCACTTCTAGTTTAATTCTATATTCATTTATTACTGCATCTAAATATTAAATCTAAATATTACTGCAGCATAAATACCAGGCCATTTTCTAAGGGTTTGTGAAGACAAGAAGAAATGTTTCCCTTTACATAGCCATGGAGACACAACCCATTAGATATTTTGATTTTAATGGCTGTGTTCTGGGAAGCCAGGCTTCTGATTTCTCAGAGAAACAGGTGATAGAGGAATCATGTTGTCTTCCTTGTTTAGTTTCAGCGGTGTGGTTGTCAGGTTCGATATGCCTGGGTCTGAAATCTGCTCCTTCAAAGGATAAATTTACTGCAGAAAGATAAAAAGTGTCTGTACTTACATGGTTTTTAAGGTACTGCTCCAAGAAAAAGAAATAAAATGAAATCGCTCCCCCCTTTTCAACAAGATTAAGTAAGACTCTTTTAAAAAAATGGTATTTATCGGTCCGGGGATTTAGCTCAGTGGCTCCGGCGCTTGTCTTACAAGCACAAGGGCCCAGGTTCGATCCCCAGTAACCACATACAATACTAGGCGTGGAGACTCACGCTCAGCAGCAACCAGTACCACATACCACAGTGCCGGGTGTAGTGGCTCATGCCTGTAATCCCAGCACTTGGGAGGCAGAGGCAGGAGGATTGCTGTGATGTGAGTTTGAGGCTGAGCTTGGGGCCAGCCTGAACCACAAAGCAAGACCCTGTCTCAAAAAAAAAATGATATTTATCATGATGGGATTCATTTATCCATGGATTCCTTTGTACGTTATAATACATAAAACATTAGCAAGTTGAGTAAAAACACTGAGTGTACAAAACTGACTAATTTATATGAGGTATCCTTTTACATGCAAGAAAAAATAAACCTTGTAATTTGTTTTACATTAAGTTAAGAGAAAAGCCATGATTAAAAATTTAAAAATGTCTAACCCAGTATTGGCATTTCTGACAATGTTTATTATGAACCAGCCTCTTGTCTTTGAATGACTCAATCCAGTTCAACTAAGACAATATATGAAGCTGATGTGAAATGACTCTTTTGTAGCTCTTAAGATTAAAAAGAAAAAGATATACAAGGACAGCAGATAACAGTGATTTGTAATGCTGGAATCAGGTGCTCTTCAAATGAAATTAAAAGCAAAATGAACAAAGACTAATTTATCAAGTTCAAAAATAACAATTTCTGTAGCTCTGTGAAGCGAAGCCAGGAATGACTGCAGAACATGACTATCTAATTAACACTCCATTGGCAGGTGGATTTCTTTACACAATTACATTTTGTTGAACAGCCTAAGCCTTACTAAAATGATGCCTCCATGTAGATCAAATTATCCTGAAATCTATTAGGAACTATTTGCATAATAGATGCAATGATATTGCATTTATTATACCATATATTTTAATAACTACAAAATTAGATTTCATACAATACAAGGAATTTTGTCAATATAGAATTAGATATTATTTATAGAGTATTGAAATCCAAATTATACTGCAAGCATTTATAGTGTCTACCTAAATCACTTGTGTCTTATGTACTCAACAGTTATCATCTGTTATTCACTTCAAAATTCATTTACCACTACTATCAAAATATATATAATAATAAAAAAATCTTTAAAAATATTTCTTTAATATTTTAGGCTTTGGTTTAAATTTCAAAATATAATCAAAAACAGTTTGGAATGCAAAAATCTTTTCTTAACAGAAATCTTTCACAAATGAAGTTCTCTCTGGACAGAACAATGTTGGCTTTCTTCACTGTGCTATCAGCAGAACTCTCAGTACATATTATGAATCAAAAATTAATAAAAAGTCAGAGTGGAGTCAATCATTGCAAGACTCTGAAACATGTATGTTTTATTAAAGCAAAGTTAAAGATAATTATCATAAAATTACATATTAATGAGAAATAAATATTCATGAGTATAAATAAGCACAAGAGATAATCATTTGATTTTTTTTTTTTTTTAGATAGGATCTCACTCTTTTGTAGTTCAGGCTAGCCCTGAGCTCAGTCTTGAATTCACAGCAATCCTCCTGCCTCTGCCTCTCAAGGGTTGGGATTACAGGTGTGAACCATCACTTCCCACATTGTTGTATGTGGTTACTGGGGATCGAACCTAGGCCCTTGCACTTGGAAGGCAGGCGGTGAAACCACTGAGCTAAATCCCTACCAATTAATTTTATTGTTGTTGTTGGTTTTGTTTTTGTTTTGTTTTGTTTTGAGAGGGTCCCGCTTTGTAGTTCAGGCTGGCCCTGAGCTCAGCCTCAAACTCACATCACAGCAATCCTCTTGTCTCTGCCTCCTAAGTGCTGGGATTAGAGGCGTGAGCCACCATGCTCAGCACTGTGGTACATGGTACTGACTGCTGGTGGGTGTGAGTCTCCATGCCCAGTATTGTGGAATGTGGTTACTAGGGATGGAACCTGGGCCCTTGCTGTCAGGCACCAGAAACACTGAGCTAAATTCCTGGCCCCCCAACATTTATTTTTAATCTATAGTTTCAAACAATATTTGGGTAATAGAATATGCATCTTTTCAGAATACTTCAATAATAGTTTAATTTTTTTTTACTCAAAAAAGAACAAACTCTTTCTCAAATGATAATTATATTAGGCACTTGATGTAAAGGGATAAATGACAGTATCAGAAATTAATATATCCAGAGATGTAAGTATAAATGTTCAAAGTTCTAAAATCTTTAAGAAATAAAAACTTTTAATATCAGTGAAGCCATATGAAATCTTTTTTTTTTTTTT
>PVIR01003988.1:0-83183 GCA_004026965.1 Petromus typicus | reverse complement strand
AGTTGATAATGTGAAGCAAAAATATTTAAAAGGAAATAGTGTAAGGGTAAATAACGAGGGGAAAATGAATGTGATATTAATAAAGAAAAAAGAAAATAAAGATTGTGTACGTAGAGGGTAGGGGGAGGCAGGGTTGGGGGGATAAGGGACAAAATGCGAATCAAGTCATGTCATATTCTGATTCAAGTTCTTAATGTTGAATGCAATTATAATGTGTTTAAAACTACGGGCAGGGGAGGATTTAGCTCAGTGGTTCCAGCATCTTCTTGGCAAGCACAAGGTCCAAGTTGGATCCCAATAACCCTGTAAAAAAAAAAAAAAAAAAAAAAAACACTAAAATAAATAAATAAAACTACTGGAAAACTATCATCAATTCTTTTCTAAATTAAAAAAATCAAAACAATACACAAGCAGATCACATTTTTGGTCCATCATATCTCACTAACTTTCAGCTGAGTGTAGGGACTTGAATTTTATTATCAGGTTGGACACATCTTGACAAAGATGAGTAAAACTTTAGCACTCAATATTCAGAACTTCTGTAACTTTAAAAAACTCCATTACTCAGAATTTTCTCTAATCGTTTACTAGTTTACACAGCTTATATTCCATTGATATGAAGTTTGCCTATCTTGCATTCCAGTAACATTTTTATTGATAGATGTATATCTACATATATAAAGATATGTATCTTGTTTTGAGGTACTGTCCATAGGCATCAAAGATTGACTGTTTTTAAAAGAACACTTTTTAAAACTGTATATTTAGTTTAAATCAAATATTTTACACATATAGCTTTACATGTACATCACAGCACATGTTAAGAAGATCTAAAATTATGATAATGATTAAAAGTAATTTTGCTCTTAAAAGAAAGGAATTTGAAGCAAGTGACCATTTATAATAAATTTATTACAACTTTATAGCTTTTTTGTCTTTGTGACACATTTATAAGGCTGTTACCTTTGACTGGCTGGAGGTTATAATGCCCTTGATCTGACTTCTGCATACCAAGTCAAGATCTTCCAAGTCACAGTGGCAATACGCTATTCAAAAATAGTACTGAAGTTTACATTCCTATGTTTTAATGAATTTAGAAAATATGACTGTTGAATTTGTCTTAGGAAAAAATGTTACCAAATAATACCTGAAATATTTTAGTTTAATGAATATATATACCTTTTCTTACAGGTTGGATCTTAAGTATAACTCCAATTTGATACTTCTATTAAACTTATTGTTTGTAAATTCCCTCAGGGAAAAAATTAGAAAGAAAGGTAAAAGTAAGATGCTCTTCTTAAACATGATCTGTATTAACCTTTGAACTATTTTCTTGTAGCTTCTTATAGGATGATTTGGCTGGTTGGTTTTGACATAGTAAAGATCATACAGTATGCAGAGTTATATAATTTGCAATTTCATGTAACTTTATAACAAATATTTTTTCAGATTACTTCAAGTTTTTCCTAAGCATAAGTACCAGCCCTTGCCAGAGGTATTTGACGTGTTTCTTGGCATTGCTGGTTCCTTTAGACACAATTCTGTGCTCAAGATCACAGCACAACCAGTGACATAAGCACTGCAGTTTCCCTGCTGCCTTTTATGTTGTCAAATTGTTGCCTATTCTTTCACTCTCAACAACTGAGATTATTAAAAGTCAAATCAACAACTAATGCTTAAAAGTCTGCTCAGTAGCACACATGGAATGATACATCCAAGACTTTGAGAGAGATCTAGTGGAGATAGTACAGTCATTGGAGGCAAAGGATTCTGTGCGTGGCTGTAACGACATAGAATACTCAGGTGTAAGGAAATCAGCCGACAACGCAGTAGTTCAGCACTGGCTTTATATTTTAAAATTTGTTATTGGGATGCCAGGGTTTCACCTCAGTGGTTCCAGCATCTGCCTTGCAAAAGCAAGGTCCTGATTTAAATCCCTGGTACCACACATCACAGTGCTAGCTGGGGTCGCTGACACCTATAATCTCAGGACTCAGGAGGCATAGGCAGGAGGATTGCTGAAAACTGAGGCTAGCCTGGGCTATATAGTGAGCTCAGGGCCAGCCTGAAATATAAAGTGAGGCCTTGTCTCAAAAAAAAATTATTGTATTTGACTGATATTGCATCTTTCTCCAGTCAAACACAGAGTTTGAAGAATTAAATTTTTTCTACTATTCCAGAAAGACCACAACCTATAGCATGAATAATGTTGTTCATTGGAATTTTTTGAATGCATTAAACGTTTTCTTCTTAAGAGACTAGGACTTCTCTTGTTTTTTTGTTTTGTTTTGGTTTTTTTTGTTTTTAATTTTTTAATCTTTATTGGTACATTACATATATACATCATGATTGCACTCCATAATGGGAATTTATACTAGTATAAGACACAACTTAATTCTCATTTTTTCCCATAGCCCTACCCACCCTACCATCCCCCCATATACATAAAATTTGTTTTCTTACTTTTGGTACAATCTCATCATTTTTCCCCCTACACCCTATTTTACATTGAGCATTTTCTATTTCACAAAATATAACATACAATTCTAGGACTCATTTACATCTTTATTTTCTCACACCAGAGAAAAGATGCAATATATACCTACCTGTGAGCTATTTATTTCACTCATGAGGATATCCTCAAGGTATGTCCATTTAAGTAGAAATGATTCAAACTTATCATTTTTTATGGCAGAGTAATACTCCGTTCTGTAGAAGAACCATAGTTTTTTATTCAATCACCATTTGATGGACACTTGGTTATTTCCAACATGTAGCAATCACAAATTGAGCTGCTATAAACATGGGTGCACATATGTCACTGTGATATGAGTCTTTTAATTCTTGTCTGTATATACCTAGCAGGGAAATGGCCGGGTCAAATGGGACCTCCAATTCTAGCTTTTTGAGGAATCTCCAAACTGATCTCCACAGGGGTTGTACGAGTCTACAAGCCCACCAACACTGGAGAAGTGTTCCTTTTTTTCCGCAGCCTCGCCAACATTTGCCATTGGCTAATTCTGAAATGGCAGCCATTCTATGTGGAATGAGATGAAATCTCAATGTTGTTTTCATCTGCATCTCTCGAATGACTAATGATGTTGAGCATTTCTTCATATGCTTCTTAGCTGCTCTTATTTCTTCCTCTGAAAAATATCTATTCAGTTCAGATGCCCATTTTTGAATTGGGTTATTAAATTTCAGTGGGCTGATATTTTTGAGCTCTTTATATATTCTAGGTAGTAGCCCTTTATCTGAGGAACTGTTGGAAACGATTTTTTCCCACATTGTTGGTTGCATTTTCCCACTGTTGGTGGTTTCCTTTGCAGTGCAGAAGCTTTTTAAAAGAGTGAAGTCCCATTTTTTCATTTACTCAGCCAATCCCTGAGCTATAGAAGTTTTGTTCATGAAGTCTTTCCCTAAGCCAATGTCTTCAAGAATTTTACCTAACCTGTTTTGCAGTAGGTTTAGAGTGTCTTTTTAATATTTAGGTGTCTTATCCACTTTGATTTTAGCTTGGTACACGGTGAAAGAGTTAGATCTAGTTTTAGTCTTTGGCAAGTTAAAGCCCAGTTTTTTCAGCACCATTTGTTAAAGAGGCTATCTTTCCTCCATGGAAGATTTTTGGCTCCTTTTTTAAAGATGAGGTGGCTCAGTGTATCTGGAGTAGTTTATGGATCTTCTAATATGCTCCATTGATCCTTGGGTCTGTTACTTTGCCAGTACCACGCGGTTTTTATCACAGTGGCTTTATAGTATAGTTTCAGGTTCGGAGGTGTGATACCCCCCACCATGTCCCTGTTGCATAGAACTGCTCTGGCTATAATAGGTCATTTGTGGTTCCAGATGAAAGTTTGAAATTTTTTCTCTTGTTCTGTGAAATATGCTGTTGGTATTTCAATCGGGATTGTATTGAATCTGCAGAGTACTTTTGGGAGTATAGCCATTTTGATAATATTGGTTCTTCCTTCCCAGGAGCAAGGTATGTCTTTCCATGCTTTGATATCATCTTCTATCTCTTTTTTCAGAGTGCTATAGTTTTCAGAGTAGAGGTCTTTCACTTCCTTTGCTAAATTGATTCCTAGGTATTTTATTTTTGGGGATGCTATTGTGAAAGGGACTGGCTTTCCAATTTCTCTCTCAGTGGGTCTACTGTTTGTGTATACAAAGGCTATTGATTTTTGAACACTGACCTTAAAACTAGGTATGATGCTAAAATTGGCGATTAGGTCCAGCAGTTTTTTAATTGAGTTTTTAGGATCCTCTAGATAGAGTATCAGGTCAACAGCAAATAATAACAATTTAACTTCTTGTTTTCCAATCTTTATTCCTTTTATTTCTTTCTCTTGCCTAATTCGTATGGATAATATTTTCAGAACTATATTGAACAAAAGTGGTGAGAGAGAACACCCTTGTCTTGTTCCTGATCTTAGTGTGAAAGGTTTCGATTTTTGACCATTTAGTATGATACTGGCTGAAGGTTTCTCATTGATAGCTTTTATTAGTTTGAGATGTAGACCATCTATTCCAATCTTCTGTAGAGTTTTGAACATAAATGGGTGTTGTATTTTGTCAAATGCTTTTTCTGCATCAATTGAGAGGACCATATGATTTTTGTCCTTAAGCCTGTTAATATAATGTATAACATTGATTGATTTATGTATGTTGAACCATCCTTGCATCCCTGGGATGAATCCAGCTTGGTCAAGGTGTATAACCTTTTTTATGATTCTCTGTATTCTGTTTGCCAGGATCTTATTGAGGATTTTTCATTGATATTTATTGGAGGTATGGGCCTGAAGTTCTCTTTTTTGGTTGGGTCTTTCTCTGCTTTTGGAATCAGGGTAATGGTTGCTTCCAGGAATGAGTTTGAAGTACTGCTTCCATTTCTATTTCATTGAAGAGTTTCCGAAGTGGAGGCACTAAGTCTTCTTTAAAAGTTTTATAGAATTAAGCAGTAGAACCAGCAGGTCCAGGGCTTATCTTTGTTGTGAAGTTTTTAATTACATTTTCAATTTCACAGATTGTTATTGGGGCATTTAACATTTTTATATCTTCTTTATTCAGCTTTGGGAGTTCATATGTGTCTAGAAATCTATCCATTTCTTCTACATTTTCCATTTTATTGAAGAATAAATTTCCAAAGTACGTATTTATTTTCCTCTGAACTTCCTCTGGTTTGGTAGTAATTTCTCCGTCCTCATTCCTAATAGCATAGATATGGGCCTTTTCCTTCCTTTGTTTAATAAAGTTGGCTAAGGGTCTATCAATTTTGTTTATTCTCTCAAAGAACAACCTTTTCGATTTATTGATTTTTTGAACCGTTCTCTTGATTTCTATTGCATTAATTGCTGCCCTGATCCTTACAATTTCTTGCCTAGTGCGAGCTTTGAGTTTCTTTTGCTCTTCTCTTTCTAGTTGCCTGAGGTGCAGCATTAAGTTATTTATTTGAGCTTGCTCCGTTTTCTGGATGTAGGCTTTCACTGCTATGAATTTTCCTCATAGAACTACTTTCATTGTGTCCCATAAATTTCTATATGTTGTACTGGGGTTATTGTTTAGTTGTAAGAACTGCTCAATTTCTTCTCTAATTTCTTCTGTGACCCATTGGTTGGTCAGCAGAGTGTTGTTCAGTTTCCATGTGTTTGTGAAAATCCTGGGCTTTCCTTTGCTATTCAGCTCCAATTGCAAGGCATTAAGCTCCAACAGTATAGAAGGGATAACTTCAGTCCCTTTATATTTGCTTAAACCTGTTCTATGAATGAGCACATGGTCTGTTTTGGAGAATGATCCATGAGCAGCTGAGAAGAATGTATATTCTGACTTAGTGGGGTAAAATACTCTGTAGGCATCTATTAAGTCCATTTGCTGAAGAGTCTGGTTGAGCTCCAGGATTTCCTTAGTGACTTTTTGTCCAATCGATCTATCTCTTTGTGACAGTGGGGTATTGAGGTCCCCTATTATTATTGTATTGGAGTTTATCTGGTTTTTCAAGTCTGTTAATATTTGTTTTATATAGTTGGGTGCATTAGAATTTGGAGCATAGATATTTAAGACTGTGATTTCTGTCTCTTGGATTTTTCCCTGAACTAAAAGATAGTGTCCATCTTCATGTCTCTTTATCAGTTTTGGCTTGAAGTCTATTTTGTCTGCAAATAAAATCGCCACTCTTGATTTCTTGCTGTTTACTGACACATGGAGTATTGTTTTCCATCCCTTTACTTTTAGTCCATGGGTTTCTTTCTGCATTAGGTGTGTTTCTTGTATACAGCAGATTGTAGGATCTTGCGTTTTCATCCACTCTGCCAGTCTGTATCTCTTAATTGGCGCGTTGAGTCCATTGACATTAATTGTTATGATTGATATAGATAAATTTAGTGCTGCCATGTTTTCCTGTTCTTGGCTGTGTTATTCTACTTTTGCACTTTCCCATCCATTTCTTGTCGGACCTTGGTCCCTTTGGTCCAAAGAGTTGACTCGGTTAGGTCTCATGGATTTGTAACTTTCTTTATTTTCTCCAAGATATTCTTTAAAATATTTTGGAGCACACGTTTCATATTTGTGAAGTTTTTCAGGTGTTCTTTGTCATGAAGGTATCTTATTTCCCCATCAATTAAAAGGAAAATTTTGCAAGATACATTAGTCTGGGTTGGAAGTTGTTTTCCTTTAGGGCTTGGAAGACTTCACTCCAGTCTCTTCTTGCATTCAGTGTTTGATTTGAGAAGTCCGCTGTGATCCTGATAGGCTTCCCTTGAAATGTATCTGTTTTCTTTTCTCTGGCTGCTTTCAGTATTTCATTCTTTTTTTGAATATCTGGGACTTTTATGAATATATGCCTAGGTGTAGATTTTTTCATGTCACGGGCATGTGGCGTTCTGTATGCTTCATATATCTGTATGCCCCATCCTTTCCTTTTTCTGTGAAGTTTTCTGCCATTATCTGTGTGAATAGCTTTTTGATGTCTTTAGCATTGTCTCCTGCTTCCTCAGTGACTCCAATCAATCTTATATTATTCTTCTTTGAATCATCTAGGAGCTGTTGGATCAACTTTTCATTATCGCTTGCTTTTTTCCATAGATTATGCCTTTCCAGTTCATTGGTTGAGATCCTGTCTTCTAGGTCTGAAATTTGGTCTTCTGCCAAATTTATTCTATTGTGCAAGCTTTCATTTTCTTTCTTAATTTCCTGGACTTCTGCCTTTAGGTATTTAAAAGCTTCCATTGCTTTTGCTATCTTGGATTCTATCAACTTCATGGTTTCCTCTTTAGCTTTATTAATCATCATGTTGACAGTGTCCAATATCTCTGCTTTCATCTCAGAGATGAGTTCTAATTTCCATTTTACTAGATCTGCTTTGGTTACCATTTCCGAAGACCCTGGAGACTGGGCTTCAAACTTCTCTATTTCCCTTCCGTCTGTGTGACTTGGAGGTGAGGATCTTTGTATCTGAGACTTTGAGTGTTTCCTCATCCCTGACCTGCCCTGTTTTCTGGCGCTGTTTGTTGCAAGTCACTTTCCTCCTAATAGCTAGGAACCTTAAAATATCAGTGTTTCCTGTGTTGTTATTTTCAGTCTGTTTTGGGGCTAAAGGAAAACCCCTAGTTCTGGCACACCATATGAGGCACTCAATCAATAAACTCAGAACACCTTCTCCTGTCTGCTTTAGAGGCAGAAAGTCTGTGGCTCCTGAACTGCTACAATGGCACTGCCTGAGGTTCTAATGGGCCCACCTGCTCACCAATACAGAGTATCTGGTCTCACTTGTGCAGTCGGCCTGGAAACTAGTAGGCTCAGGCCCTGTGCAGCTGCAATGGTAGGGGTTCATGTTCCAACAGGCCCACCTACTCACCCATACCAGGTGACTAGATGTGGTTCTCCAGTTGCTGTGGAGATAGTCAGACTCTGACCTGCTAACCTCAGTCCCTGCGTGCTCTTCCAGTGTGGGCCTGGAAGCCTATAAGCTCTAACCCTGACACAGATTTAGTGTTGAAGATTCAGTGCTGCAGTCACCGTTTCCCTAGCCACCCGCTGCTAGACTCAGTCACTGCGTGCTCTTCCTGTGTGGGCCTGGAGGCCAGTAAGCTCCAACTCTGGCACAGATTCGGTGGCACAGTCACTGTTTCCTGAGCCGCCCGCTGCTAACCTCAATCCCTGGGCTCTCTTCCGGCTTGGGCCTGGAGGCCAGTAAGCTCTAACCCCAGCACAGATTTGGTGACGCAAATTCGGTGGCGCATTCCACGTTTCCCAAACCGCCCACTGCTAAACTCAGTCTCTGGACGCTCTTCCCAGAACTTTTCTTGTTTTGAATTTTTCAAAAAACAGGGGTTTTTTTTGTTTTGTTTTTTGTTTTGTTTTGTTTTTTTTAATGGTTTATCAGTTTTGACAATGCAAAAGAAAAAAATGTTTTAAGTACATTTGAGTATCAAATATTAGAAATATCATACATAATATTATCTGTGACTTGCAAAGAATTCTTCATGACTCACTGAAGTTAATAAAATTGCTTTAAAAAGTAATTTACCTAAAATTACATAAAAATTAAACACAAATAAATTGTAATCCAAGCATACATATATTGTTGGACGTTAAAAAATTGTTCCATGAATCAGAGTAGTGTGCAAGAACAATATACCGAAGCCATAAGATTTCACATTAGATGAGTAATACAGATACTTATTGATTAACCTTTCTTTCTTCAATTTTTCTTATTATTGACAGTAGTGAAGCCAATATATATGATTCTTCAAATTGTCAATTTGCTCTGTAAAAACTAGTTTATAGTTTAATATATTGGTGAGGAGAAAAGTGATATCATAATTTATGTGTTTAATATTAAATAAATTAAGCTAGTTTACTTTAAATATCTCAACTACTTAAGTTTTGTGTTGAGAATATCTGAAATTTATTTTTATAATTTTGTAAGTATACAATTGTCTAATTCATTCTATTTCCATTGTGTACTGTGATAGAAAGACACACTCCTCATTGGTGAGGTGTATGCTCTTTCAGGTTCTTCTTCTCATCCCTTCCCCCACTTTAATACCTGCCTCTCTTCTTTCTGCTTCCGAAAGTTCAATGTTTTCAGATTGTTTCAGTGTGTGCAGTATTTGTTTTCAGTACTGGAATCATCTCACTATCTTATCAATCAGATTGATCCATTTAGGTTCATTGATGTGATTTCATTCTTATAATGGTTGAATATTATTCCCTTACACATATATGTGTATGAAACGATTTTTTTTTTTGACAGGGTCTCGCTTTGTGGTTCAGGCTGGCCCTGAGCTCAGCCTCAAACTCACATCACAATCCTCCTGCCTCTGCCTCCTGAGTGCTGGGATTACAGGCATGAGCCACCACACCCGGCATTGTGGTATGTGGTTCTGGTTGCTGCTGGGTGTGGGTCTCCACACCCAGTATTGTTATGTGGTTACCGGGGAATCGAACCCGGGTCCTTGCACTTGCAAGACAGGCACTGGAACCACTGAGCTAACTCCCCGGCCCATGAAACGACTTTTAACCTCTCCATCCATTGATGAAAACCTCAAATTTTTTCCTTCTTTGCTCTATTTTAAAAATCCTTTTTCCAACTGACTTTATTGGTTCATTGTATATACATGTTATGACCATTCTCAACATTGAGAATTTGTGCCTGTCCAGGTCCCACAAGTCTGAGTTTTCTTTCCCTCTGTGTAGGAAATCAGTGACTCTTGTAGAGAAGGCATAGGAATGGCACATCTGCAGCTTTCAGACAGCCCTGTTGGAAGGACATTCTCTATCTTTCTTCTCTATATAGCAGCAATTTCCCAGAAATCCCAACCACAGACTTGGGATGACCTGGACAGCCTTGCTATGAATTTCCTTCCCTTGAGAGCTGCAGTGTGCTCAGAGCCTATCATTTGTCCTGGCTACACTTCACTGAGGAGGTTTAAATATCTGTGTGACAAGTTAGAAGTGGATGACCTACTTTGTCCAGTTTTTAATCTTAGATGGTTATTTTTTGACTTTCACTTGTTTTTTCTGATCTCATTGGAATTCTTTCACCAGTCTTAATATTTAACCACCTTTTATTGGACCATAACATTTCTCTCTTCAATTAATTACAAGACTCTCTGTTTCTTGACTAGAATCTATATAATACACTATGAGTAAATAAAATCTTTTATTAACTTAGAAGTGTACCTGTTCTTGTTTGAATCTCTTATATAAGACTTTTAAATAAGTAAGGAAGAACAGATCAAGCACTAGTCTGGGACCTATTTATTTTTAAATAATACTGTATGATACAACTTTGAACCTTCAAAATTTGTTGAAATTTCAAGGGATTTGAAACTTGATTATTTAGGAGACCTATAGTGCATCTAAGGACATTTTCTCTGCTGGATGTAAAGCTGTTTCTCCTTTCCAAATAAACCTTTGTAATCTTTGTATGGAAACTCTTCTTACAAGTTTTGTTAACTTGTCCCCTGTTGTGCTCCACCATCAGTATACCTCAGGGAGACTCCAAGCCACATAAAGAAGGAAGTTCTTCATTCTTTCTTGGTTACTTGTGTGCCTCCTACATGATGTGCTACCTCTTTTATCACAAACTTTATACCAGCAGCACTAGCATTCTCCCATAAATGCTTTTTTCATCCTTTACTTCCTGTCCTCATTGCACTCTCAAGAGACAGCCACATGTTCCAGGAAGGCGGGAAACCGCAGTCCACATAACTTCTCCCAGAAAGCAGTATCTTCCCCTCAGAGACCGGAAGCTCAGCACTGTGGTGTCCTTTACCAATCACAGACAATTTAGTAAGATTATCCACTTTCTTTTGTTCACTACGCCAAGGGTGAACATTGCCCCCTGGAAGTAACTGTTTTCTCTGTGCTAATTTATTCATTGGCTTCTTGTATTAGCTGATTAACAAGTTTATAATTAATTGGCAGTTCCTTCTATTAAAATATTTGTTAAAATAGCTGCTGTATTTTCTGTTTTAAAACTGAACAGTGATATTAACAGAAATTAGTGTTGTCATTATATGAACTAGAATGGCCAATATGAAATGGTTAGTTTTGGTGTATTTTGTCCTTGTGCTTAAATGCTGAGTTGAGTCTTTCATACTGTAAATTAGACACTAGTGGATGCATGACAACAGTGACAATATGATTAGTCAGATTTTCACCTACTACTAATTTTGACAAAGTGTCTACTAAAACAAGTGCCTTCGGGAGGTGACCAATCACTGCATTTGTTGGCTGTGGCAGTGACAGTGGCTGTGTAGACTCTCAAGTGGGATTTATTTTCACTGAGCTGGAACGCTGACAGAAAGAACATGTCATCCTGGAGGTCATTAAACTATCACCTCGAATTACATTCAGAGAACAGAAGTGTCTCTGTGGTATTTCTAAATGAGTCCTTCCTCTCCTGTAGCCACTGGGCTTTCTCCACTGCTGAATATTTTTAAGTGTGATTTTGGTTTCAGAATTAAACATAATTTTGATACAATTTATGGTCGAGTCTCATGTAAAATTTAGTATTTCTTGGTAAGAAATATGACCTTGAATTTTGAAGTAAGGACATTTGATTGGAAGCACTCTCATGTGTACACATATTCATGCTTTTATTGCTTAGAAAAACACAATTATTGTATCTGAGAAATTTCCTTTTGGGGAACCCCAGTTCTCCTCTAAATGTAATGCAAAATCTTCCTGCTCTTATTAAACTATGAAAAATCTCTTAATATAATATTTTAAATAAGCTCTTGTACAAGGAAGAATTGTTTATATGCCAACAAAGTTGAAGTATTCTGTTAATGAAAAGCATTATGAGCAACATGTACAAGAATGAATTCTATTTGTATTGTTAGAAATGGTGGAATGTCATAACAGGTTTAGTTGAATTTATCACTGTATATGTTTTTTTTTCTGAAAGTCTGACTATCATACATTTATTTGTCCATTAACTTCCAAATTGTTTGTATATGCTTATTTGTTTGGCTGACAGAAGTTACATTCAGTTGTGGCCTCTGGTTAATGAAGCTGATCTGCCAGAGCTTTTATGGGCACAAAGCAGAAGCTAGAATCCAAACATGTAAGATTAAAACATTATAATGTATTAGATGGGAACTAGGCATTTTCTCACACTCTCCACTCTAAATACTCCCTTCGGAGGACACTGAAGACCCTCAGTGAGAGACACCTTCTTAGGAGTGATTCTATGCAGCAAAAGATTGAAAAAGTCCAGTGATGGTGTAACCTGTGCTTATTACTATGTCTATTTGGAAATAACACAAATGGTTAAGAATAATTTCAGATTGTTACACACATAATTAGGTAGAGACTCTACTTTTAGCTATTTGAATTGTATATCCCTGGCACCTGGGATTTTGTTATTTACCAGGTAAGTTGTCTTTGATAAAGTCTACAGGCACCATAATAGTTTTCTTTATCTAGCAGATCAACAGCATATTTTTATAGTCTTACCTCAGAAATTCTTTCTCTTTTCTCTTCCCAAGTGCTTGGCTAGAGAAATCTTGAATATCTCAAAACATCGCACTATAGAATTTTTATTGACAATTCATGTCAATGAGAGCAGAAAAGAACATTAGTGATAAGCACTTTGAGTACCACAGATTGAAAAATTACACCAGGATTTCCAGAGGCTTACAAAGCCAGTAATGTTTTTAGAGTCGAATCACCTAGATCCTATAATTTACTGAACCTCAAACCACCTATCAGTACTAAAAAATCATTGCTCACTGAGCCACATTGGACCCAGTAACAACATGTATCATATTAAATATAACTTATTAAATAAATTGCAACTCAGGATCAAAGAAGAGAAATTGCAACTCTGCCAATTTTGAGTGAGGATCAGAGAAGAGAAGAATGCTTGAAAAATTATGCAGTGTATTATTGGCTTCATCATATGCTTATAATAATACAGTGCTATGTAGCACACAGTAAGCAGCAGCATGGTTACATGTGTGGAGTGTCCTTACTATCGCACAACATTGGGCTCACAGACTAGTGGGATGTCCTGCCAAAGAGCCAGTTGTGGTATATCTGATGAGCATGCTTTTTGGTTATACAAGATGCAGAATGAAAGAGCAGTCAATAGATAGTGATGTATCTTTTACTGCCAAATATGTAAGTACCAAGAAAAGAAAAGAAAAAATAGAACTGAGTTCCCTTATTATTAAGATGACTCGTTCATTTAACTCAAGTATACAAGTCAGATTCTCACATTTTTTGAGCTCTATTTGCTTGTAGATCTCCTGAAAATGGAGAAAATATAGGTACCAAGAAAATATTTCATGGAATTATCAATTAGAGCTGCCTGCCAGGCATTGGGGCCTTTCACGTCACAGAAAAATCAGGTAAGAAGGATGTTTTTCTGCAAGATACATTAATAATCCTGGTTCTTAAATGGAAATAGATTGGCACCAGAGACCAAAGTCAGTTTTCAGCTAAGGCAATTCTTTGTACCTCAATGGCCAGTAGTAAAAGCAATAGATGCTATGATAACCATTCCAACCAAATTATTCACAGAGAACTCTGCCCCACTCAACACAAGATATAGGTCACTCTTCTAATATGAAACCTTACAGCTGAAGTTTTGGTCAAAGAGAAAGTAAAAACAGAAGCCATTAATGTAATTTGTGGCCATAATACTAGTTACAAAACAAAATATTTAGTAAACAATCAAATGAAGCTGTGACTGAATTTTAGAATAATAGAAGATATAGTAAAGCAAAAGTCTTCAATTTAGGAGACTGCCTATGTGTCACAAAACAGTGAAAGGCTCAGGATAAAGTCACCTGGATGATGAGATGAGATAGGGAGATAAATGGACCTAAGAGATTATAGTGAGGTATTGGAGGCCAGGGGCACTCACATATCCATGGCTTGTGCAGTGATAGGTGAAGATTAAAGACACATCAGACAGCTGCTCAAAGACTTGAAATATAGTACTCAGAAATTTACTTCCATTTTATTCTGGAGATACAGTATATTTGTTTTCAAAGATGTGGGTAACATGGTTATCAATGCAAAAGTGATTATTATAAAAGTTTAAACTTAAATTATCTGGATCTAGAACCTTGTGCAAGTAATGATGACATTCAGCATATTTATAATATAGTTCTGAATTTTAAAATGTATGGGAAAGTTGCTAAAGTACCTATTTTATCAGGTAATACAAGGTATAAAGATACGTGTCTACTTACTTGAAGATGTGTACATGTGTATGTTTATGCAAAAACACATGCATATATATAGAACATGCTTGCTGAAAATAAAAGAAATATGAAGAACTGTCTATACGGTAACAAATAGAAGTTCCTTTTCAAATCTCTGTGAATAAGGAATGTTTTCAATTAGCAAATTTCATCACAATGAAATGACACTAAATGCCAACAATGTAGATAATTAAATGATTATATAGCAACTCAATAGAAGAAAAATTATATGTATGTATTCATAATTACATTCTTCCAGTTTTATTTCTAGAAATTACTTGTACATAATTAGCAAGTCTAGAAGCTTCTTTATCTATAGTTGAAGCGGCTTTTAAGAAAATGGTTTAATGTTAGTTATGCTGAAATAATCCCAAATCAGGATATTTGTAATATGTTTTATTTACAATGGTTAAAACCAAAGAACTTCTATAGAGTTGGCTATGTTAAAAATTTCTTGTTTATACTAATAGGCAATTCATTTTAGAATGTAAAATTATTCAAATCAAAAGAACTTCATTAAATTTCCTCCTGATACTTCCCATAAGCCATAGTAATTTATTCTAATTTTCTATTTAATATATGTCAAATTTTATTTATATGAATTAAAAACTACTAAAAATAATCAGTTATATCTATAATCAGACATGCTCCTGAAAATTACATGAACATTAATATCTAGTTAAATACCTTCAAGCTAGAAGGTTATAATGTAAAAGTCAAATATTCAGCAAAAAGGTGATGGCAAATTTGAAAGCATAACAATATTAGTTTTCTCATACATCGTATAGCGATTAGGGAATATATCTGATGTATATATTAGAAAATGTCCAATTCCTTTAAATATTTGGTGTTTCACTTTTCCACAACTTTGAATATTATCATTAAACATTATTTAAAATGAAATGTGATTGCTATTTCTTTAAAATAAATATTACTCTTTGACTAAATAATTGCTTATACTGATGATGTATAATCATCAGATTTATAACAGAATTTTTATACTTGATTTATTGCTTTCCAGCTTAGTGTTTGGATTGCTACACAATATTTACAATATCACATCTGTGAGATCAGAAATTTGTCACTCAGGTAAGAAATCCATTTTGTGCTCAGTTTTACCAAACAAGAGTGTGGCTGTTCCCAGGCTCTGGTGCTTGATGGGGTTCTCAGTCATCACTGATTTTGTGAGCAGATTTTAAAAATCCACTACATGTCTTAGAAATGTTCATTTTAAAACATCTTGAATATCTTTTCTTTGACTTTTTCTAAAAGTAAAACCCATAATCATTAGACATGGGATAACACATCTGTAGAATTTTTTTGATGGGCAATGATAAATATTACAATGCA
Organism: Petromus typicus; assembly: GCA_004026965.1. Classification (NCBI taxonomy): domain Eukaryota; kingdom Metazoa; phylum Chordata; class Mammalia; order Rodentia; family Petromuridae; genus Petromus; species Petromus typicus. The sequence continues at coordinate 67,614 of PVIR01003988.1, read as the reverse complement.
ATATCTGCATGAGTCTTTTACAGTCCATGGACCATATGTTAATTTTATTAGTCCATTTCAGGAATTACCAAACACTTTATATCACATTAATTGCTATTAAGTTCATGTAAATTTCTATGAAGACTTAAAATTATATGAAAAAGACAAGATGAGCTTTTTAAATTGGTAGCTCAAGAACTTTTGTTGTATTTATGGTTAACATTTGCATTTTAATTTCTCACATGAGATTATTTCCACATCACATGAAGTGAAATTCCTGGCTATTTAAGCAGTTTAAGATGACTATGTCTTAAAATAATTCTGATGCATATTTAAAAGTTTATAAAAAACATACAAAATTTATTCTCAGTTTTTCTAAATATTAGGTGAAAAACCTGAGATGTAGTCAACATATCAGTGTCCCTCAGGGAGACATAAAAAGAGAGATTCACTTAATCATGTTTGTTTCAAATTCTTATCAACATACTTAGAGTACGTTTAGGGATTTTTTTTTGTTTTGTTTTTTGTTTTTTGTTTTTTGAGACAGGATTTCGCTTTGTGGTTCAGGCTGGCCCTGACCTCAGCCTCAAACTCACATAACAGCAGTCTTCCTGCCTCTGCCTCCCGAGTGCTGGGATTACAGGCGTGAGCCACCACGCCCGGCACTGTGGTATGTGGTACTGGTTGCTGCTGGGCGTGAGTCTCCACGCTCGGTATGGCATGTGGTTGCCGGGGAATCGAACCCGGGGCCTTGCGCTTGCAAGACAGGCGCCGGAACCACTGAGCTAACTCCCCGGCCCCCCTTTAGGGATTTTTTGAATGACATTGAATTCAAAGTGAGTCACAGTCATATTTATTTTAATTTCTTTTAAGTGGAAAACATCATTTATTTTAAGAAAACAATACTATTTATGAACAGAATAGGTATCAGCCTTTTGCTATGAACTAACCACTTAGAATCAAGGAAAATGGAATTCATAAAAATAAACTCCAAGCTGTATAATGTGTACAAGTTTAAAAATACACCTGTGAATATAGTGAGTTATATATAACATTTATAACAGTCGTGGGAAAGTTCTTAAAGCCCATAACATAACTGTAGTTTTCAGTAAGAAAACAGACCCTGACCAGTTATAGGTAGTTATATACTAATATAATGTAGTCAGTACTATAATCCTACACTTCTGACCCTAGGAATGAGAAATTAATGCATATAATGTGCCAATATCTAGTGCAATGAGAGTGACTGGATTTTGTCACTAAAATAATCAAATAATTAAAGTAAGAAACATTAAAAGCCATTACTGAAATGACAGATATTAGGAATTCATATCAGATGAAAGTATCAAATATGATACACAGTATCATGAGTAAAGATGATAGAATAAATTATTATTCACATTAGTACATGTAGATTTAATGGGGAAATATGTATCTTTGTTAAATATTAAATTATTTTATTTTCTGTTCTTATTGCAGAAATATGGTGATTCTTATTTTTCTATTTATTTATTTACTCTCTTAAACATTGCCTAAAAATGAATTTTACATGTTAGGTAAGAGATTTAACTGTAAAATTACAGTAAATATGTATTTCTTTGTTATGAAAATAAGTATTAAATTTACCATAAGACGGCCTTACTTGGGGAGGAAACTTGAGTAAGGATGTAAAAGCTGAGTCAAAACTTGTAGGTGCTTCTATTAAGGCATGTCTCAATTAAAATTTTATTGACCCTCTGAATTTCACAGGACAAGGCTTAAATTTAAAAATATTCGGATAGTTGCCTCTTTAAATCACCATGCTAGTTGAGTGCTTCATTTCTGAATGATTCATTTTAATATCCATAAATCCATTACTGGGCCTTATAAGGAAGAAATGTTTCTTTCTTTGTATTGACAACCAATTATTTTAACTGCAGGCTCAGAGGCCAGGAAAGAGAACACTGAGTGTTTAATTCTCCTCAGTCCAGCATACTTAAGTGAGTAAAAAGTAGCTGGTGACAGATTTTATGATATCTTACAGGATTCCAACATAATTTTTGACATTCAAACATTTAGCTGAATGAAAAACAAGAGTGAGTCACTTGCCTAAGTGGTTCTCCAATTGGTCTGAAAGACGGAGACCCAATTCTAAAAAAAAAAAAAGATGGGCTTTCTGAGTGGATTAATCTAGCTTAAAAGATTTGAGACATATTATGGTGTTGAGTGGAAAGTTACAAAATTTATATGAAAATATATTTCATTTCAGATATTTCCCTGTAAAGGTCAAAACTATATTAACTTTATGATTAAAGATTATAATTTTGGCAAAATGTCCATTTGATTTCATCTTTATGATGGAATAAATTGAAAAATAACTAAAATTTACAGTAATTTAAGATAAAATACAATTGCTTTCTCTAGTACAAATTATTACCACTTATCTAATAATGTAAGAAGAAAAATATGAAATCAATCATTAAATATCAAAATTACACTCATACATTATCTTACTTTTGAAAACATACCAATTATTTTAGTTAATTCTGTATAAATAGAGGAAAATTTTCATTGTTTCCACAATTAGTTCTACTATTTACCATAAAATGTCAATATTCCCAGAATTTATAATTCTAAATGAAATGGTAAATGTAAATGTGAAAACCCAGTCTATCCAAAATCTACCCTTAAAAGGCAAAAATTATAATAAAATGTAAAAATTTATTATTATAAATATAATCAATTTATAATAAATAATGTGAATAAAATTTATAATAAAATATATTTTAATAAAATTATCTTAATGAGTACTACAAACTACTACGTAGTTTTATTTATCTATGCAAAACTGGGTGGCTTGTATGTTTCCTACTTGCATTACATGGATAGTTGTTGATCATTATTTCTTTATGAGGGATAAAATGAATTAAGATGATAAATTTTAACAAATGTTCAACACTTTTTACTCAAATAAAATAGTTTAAAAAAAAACAAGAAAAAAATGGATAATTAGCACTACCTATTATGCTAGTTACTTTCTTTTCGTTTCTGAGACAAAATACCTGCCACTCGAAGTGAAGTGGGCAGCGGTTTCCTTGGCTCACAGTTCATAAAAGTTTTCGTCTGTAATCGGCAGGCTCTGGGGCTGGGATGGCAAACGGGCATGCCCACAGCAGCAAAGGCACAAGAGAGGTTCCATCAGCCTCCTCCTGCCCCTTCATCTCCCAGGATTTGGGTGGTGTGGTTTAATAGCCCCACCTCCTTAGTCCCCGCATCACACATTCTAAATTCAACTTCCTCTGACCAAAGGAGGCTTTGGCATCAGCCAGACCCGAACGTTAACACCGTGATGGATGCTCCTGTTAATTTCAACATTACATTTAAGAAACTACCTGTTTTTATATCTTTTATTTTCTCTATAACTAGTAAATATATAGTATTTCATGGCAAAATAATCAAATCTAAGCTACAGAATCAAAGAATTTTAAAATATTAGATCTGCCTCTTAGATTACATAGGAGGAAACTGGAAGTAAAAGGGATTACAAGACTTCAATAAAGTCAATGAAAGAAGTAGGTAAGGAGTAACAGTATCCTGGAGTTTACTAGACAGAAGTTTATATTCATCAGCAATTTTACTAATTCATTTGTACTAAACCTGAACATACCCTTAAAATTTCATTAACAAATGGTTCACCTAAGTAGGAAATTGACATTAATATCAATTTAAACAAATAATGGCTATTTTTCTCTTGTAATGAATTATTTAACAGCATCTGTCAAGTTTTTTCACTAAAATTACTAGATACATATTTTTATTAACCAATATTTATAGTCAGTCTGGTGTTTCCTTGTTACATTCTTTTTTTCTACCACTATGATAGATAAAGTGAGGGGTAAAGAAGTCTCATAGGCTGTGGACATTATCATTAATAACTTTTAGACACAGAACTGATTAATATATAACTCATAATAATCATAAAAGTTATACCATCAACCTACCAAAGAAAATAAATTGCACGACCCTTGATTTTATGATATGTATCACAGTGATCTTCTTGATAACACTTTCAGGTTAGATTTCAAAGTGATGTCTCTGAATATTATATGAAATAGGCTAAAAAGTTTGACCAGTATCTGGTTTAAAATGGGAATTAAGACAGCTCACTAATTTTTCAGTTGCATTTCCAGCAGATAATAATAATTTGCCTTCATATTTTAGATTGGTAATCACTACAAAGCCAGTGCTTCTAATCTATGAACTACTATAACATCAACATTTTCGTTAGAGAAATAAATGCCAAACTAGTATCATCAAAATATCTGGGAAATTATTCAAACAAAATTAAAAACCACTCTGAAGCTGTTACTTTTTCATCCATGTCTTATTTTGTCAAAACAGTAGGAAGGTGTATAGATGTACATATCCCAGCGTCAAAGGTGACAACTAAATCACAGTTAAAGTATTGTGCTGTTCCATGGGAGAGAATTTCCCAACGACGCGTTCTTGGATGAAAAGCTATGAGGTCCAAGAACCAAACCTTGCTGACAAAATATGCACAACGTGTCTCTGCTCTCACACAATCCTTGATCACATGGGAAAGATAGACTTAAGTAATATAGCTTAATATCTGATAAAAATGCGACTGCTGAAATTAAAGATATTTTCTGAAACATTTTCAGATTTTGATTTCATAACCACTAAATGTGTTCATAAAATTAAAACACATTAAAGTATTTTCTAAAAGTTTAATTCATAATTTAACTTTTACAACTTTCTGAAGTTTTAGTAATTTGTAGAGTTAGAGTAGAATAATTTCATTTGAATAATGTAATTATTCTATATTCTATGTTAAATCCAGTGTATCCTATGAGAATATAGAATTACAACATTTATTCAACAAGAATATATTGTTTATTTGAAAATTACTTAAAACAACAAAATAGTGACTTATGGCAAAACATGGTGACATGGTTAATACTTATGTATATTTCAAAGTAAGTGAGTTCTTAATTTTCTCAATTAGATAAGAAATGCTTAATTTCATTCAATATCAATATTTAAAAGATGTCAACTCAGTCCTCCTCTGAAGTCTCTCATGCAGAATGTATGTGTACAGAGAAAGGTACACTGATATACCTTCTTCATCATTTTCTATATAATAAGTTAAGTGTTTTACTATAGAAAACTGGCTGAATCGATTGCAACCTTAATTCTGATATAATAAATAAATTGTCTCCACTTTTACCATCTGAAGTCATGTTTCTGCTTTGATATAATTTAAAGAATGATTCATGAAAATTCAGTCATGCTCAGCTTTGATTTCAAACAAAAGAATTCTCATTTGTCTGTATATATGAAGTTAAGGTATAATTAAACCATCTTTGTTGGTCAAGAATATCTAGTGATAGGGCCGGGGATTTAGCTCAGTGGTTCTGGCATCTGTCTTGCAAGCGCAAGGGCCTGGGTTCAATCTCCCGGTAACCACATACCATTCTGGGCATGGAGACTCACTCCCAGCAGCAACCAGTACCACATAACACAGTGCCAGGCATGGTGGTTCACACCTGTAATCCCAGCACTTGGGAATTAAGGTAGGAAGATTGCTGTGATGTGAGTTGGAGGCTGAACTCAGGGCCAGCCTGAACTACAAAGTGAAACCCTGTCTCCAAAGAAACAAACAACAACAAAACATAACAAAACAAACAAGCAAAGAAGAATATCTAGTGATAGTCTGAATTAATCCAATACATAGACTATGTGCAAAAGAAAAAACCCCACAATTTCTATCCTCCAAAAGTATAGAGTATACTCTATTAACTTTAAATCATAATATAGAATAATCATTTTTATTTGGAGGAATAAAATAGAAAGATTATTTAGTATTTCTCAGCAACTGATGAAATAGAATATTTTAACTTTTCATTCAATGAAATTATTTAAAAATAGTCATAATTATAAAGTTCATATCAAACTGACAATAAAGTGATTCTATAGAAAACAAATAATCATTATGTCAAGTCTAATAACTGGACTGTGAAAACTTTTCAGAAGTTTGTCAATATTGATCCTGTAGTCAGCTTTGAAATGACTTTCCTATCTCTGATCTCTTGGATCATTACAAGGAAAGATTGTAAAGCACGCAGTCGTGTCATTTATATTCTGGACTCTGCAGACTCAACCATTTTTACTCTTTTCATTTTCTCTTGGGACTCAGCTGGAAATGGACAGCTGGAGGACACTCGTCCACCAGCATTCTCACCTCAGTGCTTATGTCAAAACTCCTATCTAAAAATTATATTTTTCCTCAGCCACATCATAAGACAAAGATATGTCAATGAAAATTTTATTTAAAAAGCCATTTTCTCAGAATAGCTATTAATGACCATAGAAAAGATTCATTGTATTCATAGATTATTAACACTATGAGAACATTATATTGTTCTTGGTCTTTATCAGTTACATTTTTCTTATGTAAACAAATCATAAGTGAAGAAGCACAAAATGTATGATTGTCATGGGGAAGAAAAGATAGATATAAAGTATTTATCTTATTACATTTTCTGCATCATTTACATTGGCCTAAAAGTTTTTCTGCCAATAGAATTATTTCAGAATTTTATAAAGAAATTGAAGCACAAAGAAAGTAATATATACAATGCCAATCACTCAGGAATTTTTCTGGAATCACTACTTACTGACAAATAGGGGCATTAATTTCATGATTCCAAGGGAAAATATATCTGCACACTTACATCCACACAAACATAAAAATACATAAATATATTATTTCCTAAGATAAGCATGTTGAATATAAAAATGAAAACTAGTAACTACAAATACTGAGTTTTCTGGTTTCTACTGAAAATAGAAACACAAAACACAAAAGAATCCTTGAAATGAAAATGTTTTTAAAATACATAAACACTGTACTCCAACTGTCCTTTACTTCAATGGATTCCATTTATGGCTTTTTTCCCCTCCATGGTCTTTCTTTCTTTCTTTCTTTCTTTCTTTGTTTCTTTCTTTCTTTCTTTCTTTCTTTCTTTCTTTCTTTCTTTCTTTCTCTCTCTCTCTCTCTCTCTCTCTCTCTCTCTTTCTTTCTTTCTTTCTTTCTTTCTTTCTTTCTTTCTTTCTTTCTCTCCTCTTTTTCCACCTGCACCCACCTTTGTTACTTGCAGAAACAGTTTCTAAACCTGCGGATACTGATGAGTAAAACCAAACACAGATGATAAAATATCTAAACTTTTCTCCAAATAAAACATCAATCAAATTTCATACAATTAATTGATATGTAGCAATGTACTGTGTTAAACTTCTACTTATAAATGTTAGAAGAATTAAACTAATTAGCTTAATTTCTTTCCCCATCCACATTTGAAATTTTATCAGTCCAACTTTAAGATTTTGAAGGACAGAATAAGAGTTTGGGAGTATTATCATAAATTACTTCAGACTTGAAATATCATAAGCTGCATAGTAATCTATTTGCTGAAATTTAATTGATCAGTTGCACAAATATGCAAGAAATACTATCTTCATAATATTGTTCAGACTGACACAAAGGAAACTGGAATTATGTTTGTTAGTCTTGCATGTGTTGATGTATTGTTCAAAATTTTGTGGAACATGCAGATGCCAGGTAAATTGTCAGTAACAACATCAGATATCCTAAGCAACATATTTCTCATACAATAGAACTAAAACAGTTCCAATACTACTTTGGCAGCACTGTGATCACTCCATAATATATTTTCATACATTAATTCACTGAAAATTTTTCTATCTCTTAGCCACAAAGCTGTTAGAAGTTTTCTTCTAGGGGCCGGGGGTTTAGCTCAATGGTTCCAGCACCTATCTTGCAAGCGCAAGGGCCCAGGTTTGATTCCCCCTGAAACCACATACATCCCAGCAGCAATCAGTAATACATACCACAGTGCTGAGCATGGTTGCTCACTCCTGTAATCCCAGAACTCAAGAGGCAGAGGCAGGAGGATTGATGTGAAGAAGTTTTCTTTTTAATTCCATAACATCTGCAGTCAGATGGTAAAGCATTTTGTATCAATTTGTAAACACAGACATATTTTCTGTTTCTTCCACAAAATTATGAGATTGTTTAAATTTCTCTCTTCTTTTGAGCACTAAATAATGAAGGATAGTCATGTGAAGACATTTTTACAGCATTTTGTAATAGTATTCCCTCATAAAATAATAACAATAACTTGATGTGTATTTCCATAAATAGAAAACCAATAAGATTTCATGTAAGTATGTCTGAACTAAAATTTTATGCATGTTATTTCATATCATGGGCTTTCCAGGATCTTAGAGTATGTTGAGAGATGTGTTCCCAAATGGAGCGCATGGATGCTGCATTTAAGAATATTTGTGTAGTCTTTTTATGTTCCTAATTTGTTTGTAGTTTCTTCTACTTCCCCTATGAAATTGAATGGTCATGTTCATGTCTGTTTTGATAAATAATGTGCTTTTAACAAATTTTAAATCAGTTATAATATTTAGATAAATTAAATAATATATGTGCTATTCAATTTTTCCATTGTCTGGAAAAAATACCTGATACCCACAATGTCTAGGAAAGAAGACCTATTTAGGCTCAGTTTTTAAGAGGTTTCTGCTAGTTCTAAGACAGAAATGAATTTGAAGAGCCTGGAAGGGGTAAGTTTCCTGGTTCATGGTAGGTGGGAAGCAGAAATCAGAGGAAGAGCTCCAGAGAGGACAGAACCAAGACAAAGCCTGGATACAGACAGAACCAGCTACCCTCTCCACCAGCCTTTGCCTTCTAACAGTCAGCTTGGCTTTGGTCTCATCAGCAGAAGGAAGGTAAGAGGCCTCACAGGCCCATGCCCTCTTCAGTACTTGCTTAATCTTCCTCTGAGAGAGAGAGAGAGAGAGAGAGAGAGAGAGAGAGAGAGAGAGAGAGAAACAGAGAAAGAGAGAGAGAGGATCAGGTTCATGAAAAACTATTTATCATATAAATTTTCTCCTTCTTTTCTTCCTTCCATTTCTCTGGAATTGTACCTAAGGAAATATTGTACTCATCCCTTTGCTTTAAACTCTGGTTTCCAGGGATTGTGGGCTAACAGTGTGGACAGGAGGGATTATAAACAGCCCTCGGGATTAAATATTTGGAGTAAACTGTGACAAAAGAAGGGCAACACATGTTCTATAATGATTGAGGAGGACAAAGATGAACATTATTCATAGGCAGTGGTATTGCAGTTTTGTAAAATTTCCATTTGTATTTACTAAACATAAAATGATAAGAGAAGGCAGCCATGCTCAGATGTCATCTCCAGACCATTTTCCTGGGCCATGAGGATACTGTAGTACTATGGCTTTTGATGGAGGCCTCTGAAGGTTTGCAGAAAGAACGAGTCAGTTCAGGGAAGCTGGTACCAACTAAGAAGCTGGTGTGAAACACAGAACTTTCATTTGTGGAGAGACTGACTCTGCTATAGTTAAAGGGCAGAAAATAAAGATGTTAAACAGTATTTGTACGAAAAGAAACTCAATGTGAAATATTGTGCCAAATTAAGTCTTTGGAAATGCACTAGGGAGGCCAGAGATAAATATATTTGCACACATGAGGTAAAGAACCTTGAAACCTTAAATGCTATACAGACTACCAAGTATGCAGTGATTTTAAAGTCCTGTCTAAGCACAAGGGAGTGTCCATGTTCAGCAACATTGTTATATAGCTAAAATAATCTTAACACTATATCTCTTGTCTTTCTCTTCATTCACTTTGCTTTATCTCATCTACTTTCAATACTTAATTTCTAGGTATTTTCTCTCTCCTACCTAAATGAAGTAATAGTTAAAAGTTTTCTCCATACTTCATGTTTTCTAAGGAAATATGGCAAAGAGAGCATTCAATCAGGACTGATTCTCATAAATTAGTATTTTATCCCACTCTTTTCTTCATATTATACTTAGATCAATAACAGTATTTGAGGAAAATAATATAATATGCAAATGTTTTTCCCTTTCCCAGAAGCAAATACAATAGCTCTGTTAAGTTCAGTGCTCAGATATACAGAGGTGCTCTAGGACATCCAGTTTGCCAGCTCCTAAAACCACCAGCACATGCCTAATGCACATCCCTTTCCCCACCCAATCAGAAGCAACATAATTATAAGCTCTTGTGCCAACAGATAGTAAATACCTGTGAATACCTCTAAGTAAAGCTGAGTTGCTACACAGAATAATGATTTCTGCCTTAAAAGAAACTGTCTCCTCATTCTCAAATGAAGCATTCCTTTCACACAACTAGGATTGACTACTTGAAAAAAATCTTAGCTCCAAGATGAACGTAATTATTAGGTATCATAAAAATGTATTAACAATGTTTTTTAAAAGCTCAATAAACTACCTCATTCACACTATGTAATTAGAAATCCCATTAACTTAAAGGAAGGATTTTTCTCGGGTTTTTTCCTACAGCTGGATCTTGGCAGTGATGCAATAATCATGTAGTTACTGACATATACCTCTCACATACCTGTTAAAAGAATATTATGGTTTTTGTCCTTGAGTATGTTAATATAGTGTATTACATTTATTAATTTATGTATGTTGAACCATTCCTGCATCCCTGAGATGACTCCAACTTGGTCAGGGTATATGAGCTTCTTGATGATTCTCTGTATTCTGTTTGCTAGTATCTTATTGAAAATTTTTGCATCAATGTTCATTAAGGAGATTGGCCTATAATTCTCTCTTTTGGTTGGGTCTTTCTCTGCTTTTGGAATCAACGTAATGATTGCTTCCAAAAATGAATTTGGAAGTGCTGCTTCCCTTTCAATTTCATTGAAGAGTTTGAGGAGTAATGGTGTTAACTCTTCTCTAAAAGTTTTGTAGAATTCAGTGGTGAACACATCAGGCCCAGGGATTTATTTGTCAGTAGGTTTTTTCATTACATTTTCAATTTGAAGACTGACATTGGGTTGTCTAACATTTTATATGCTCTTCTTTCAACTATGGAAGTTCGTATGTATCTAGGAATTTATCTATTTCTTCTAAATTTTCCATTTTATTGGAATTCAAAGTATGTGTTTATTATTCTCTGTATTTCCATTGGGTCAGTGGTGATTTCCCCCTTTTCATTTCTAATAGCATGGATTTGAGCCTTTTCTTTTCTTTGTTTGAGAAGGTTGGTTAAGGATCTGTTGATTTTATTTATTTATTTATTTGTTTATTTATTTATTTATTTAGACAGGGTCTCGCTTTGTAGTTCAGGCTGGCCCTGTTCTCAGCCTCAAACTCACATCAAAGAAATCCTCCTGCCTCTGCCTCCCGAGTTCTGGGATTACAGGCATGAGTCACCATGCTTGGCGTTGGAATGTGGTACTGGTTGCTGCTAGGCATGAATCTCCACACCCAGTATCGTGTGTGGTTACCAGGGATCAAACCTGGGTCCTTGCTCTTGCAAGACAGATGTCTGAACCACTGAGCTAAATCCCTGGCCCTTTATTTATGCTTTTGAAAAATCAACTCTTTGATTTGTTGATTTGCTGTATTGTTCTTCTAGTCTCCATTCCATTAATTTCTGCTCTGAACCTTATGATTTCCTCCCTAGTATGAGCCCTCAGTTTGCCTTGCTCTTCTTTTTTTTAGAAGCTTAAGGTTCAGCATTAAGATGTTAATTTGAGCTTGCTCTGTTTTCCTGATATAGGCATTCACTGCTGTGAATTTCCCTTGTAGAACTGCTTTCATTGTATTCCATAAGTTTCTGTATATTGTACTGGGGTCATCATTCAATTGTATAAACTGTTTAATTTCATCTTATTTTCTTCTGTGACCCATTGGTTAGTCAGTAGAGTATTGTTCAATTTCCACATCTTTGTGAAAGTCTTGGGATTTTTAAAAATTTTTTTATTTTTATTTTATTGTATTTTATTTTATTTTATTTTTTGCTCTTCATCTCTAGTTTCAAGGCACTATGATCTGAGAGTATACAGAGGATAACTTCAATTCCTTTGCATTTACTTATATCTGTTCTATGAACTAGCACATGGTATATTTTGGAGAATGATCCATGAACAGCTGAGAAGAATGTAAATTCTCACTTAGTGGGGTAAAATACTCTGTAGGTATCTATTAAATCCATATGGTCATCTCAATAGATGCGGAAAAAGCATGTGACAAATCCAACACCCATTTATGATAAAAAACACTGCAGAAAATTAGAATAGATGGTCTGTATCTCAACCTAATAAAAGATATTTATGAAAAACCAACAGCCAGCATCATACTAAATGATCAAAACCTGAAACCTTTCCCACTAAGATCAGGTACAAGACAAGGATATCCACTTTCATCACTCCTATTCAATATTGTGTTGGAAACATTAGCCACATCAATTAAGGAAGACAAAGAAATAAAAGGAATAAAGATAGGAAATGAAGGAATAAAACTGTCATTATTTGCTGATGACATGATACTCTATCTAGAGGATCCTAAAAACTCAATCAAGAGACTACTAGAACTAATCGCCAAATTTAATAATGTAGCTGGATACAAGATTAATGCTCAAAAATCATTAGCCTTCATGCACAAAAACACAGATTCATTGAGCAAGAAATTGGGGAATCAATCCCCTTCACAGTGGCATCCAAAAAAAAATGAAATATCTAGGAATCAATCTAACAAAGGAAGTGAAGGACCTCTACTCTGAAAATTACAACACTGAAAAAGGAGATAGAAGAAGGTACCAGAAAATGGAAAGATGTTCCTTGTTCTTGGGTTGGAAGAATCAATATCTTCAAAATGGCTATACTCCCACAACTATTGTACAGATTCAACACAATCCCAATAGAACACCCAATGGCATATTTCACAGATCAAAAGAAAATAATTCAGAAATTCATCTGGAATCACAAAAGACCTACAATAGCAAAAGCAATTCTAAGCTAAAAGGACATGATGGGGGGCGGTATTATGATCCTCAACTTGAAACTATACTGCAAAGCTAGTGTGATAAAAACTGCACAGTACTGGCAAAGCAACAGACCTGAGGAACAGTGGAGTAGATTAAAAGATCCAGAAAAAACTCCAGACACACTTAGCTATCTCATTGTTGACAAAGGTGTCAAATACCTCAGTGGAGGAAGGACAGCCTATTTAACAAATGGTGCTGGAAAAGCTGAACTTTAACCTTCCAGTGGCTAAAGCTAAACCTAGCTCTTTAACCATGTACTAAAATAAAATCAAAGTGGAATTAGGGACCTAAATATTAAAACAGATACACTAAACCTGCTACAAAACAGGTTAGGTAAAACTCTTGAAGACATTCTTTTAGGGGAAGAGTTCATGAACAAATCCTCCATAATACGAAAACTGGTAGAAGAAATTGATAAATGGGATCTCATCCTCTTGGAAGGTTTCTGCACAGCAAAAGAAACCACCAGAAAAGCGAAAAAACAATCAACAACATAGGAAAGAATCTTTACCAGTCGTTTCTCAGACAAAAGCTTATTATCTAGAATATATACATGCCTTGAAAAAAGTTAATCTACTCAATTTAAAGACTCAATTCAAAAATGAGAATCTGAAATGAACAGACACTTTTCAGAGGAAGAAATAAAAGCAGCTAAGAAACATATGAAGAAATGTTCAACATCACTAGTTATTAGAGATGCAGATGATAACAACATTAAGATTTCATCTCATTCCACAAAGAATAGCTGCTATGTCAGAATTAGCCAACAACAAATGTTGGCGAGGCTGCAGAGAAGAAGGAACTGTTCTCCGCTGTTGGTGGGAATGTAGACTTGTACAACCCCGTGGAGATCAGTTTGGAGATTCCTCAAAAAGCTAGGATTGGAGGTCCCATGTGACTAGGCTATCACTCTGCTAGGTAATTACACAAAAGAATTAAGACTCATATCACAGTGACATATGTGCACCTATGTTTATAGCAGCTCAGTTTGTGATTGCTAAATCTTGGAACCAGTCCAAATGTCCATCAACTTGAGTCTAGATAAAAAAGCTGTGTTTCTTTTACAGAATGGAGTAATGCCATAAAAAATTATACATTTGAAGCAGTTATACTTAAATGGACATACCTTGAGGACATCCTCATAAATGAAATAAGTAGGTCACAGATTTGTAAATATCACATATTTTCCCTGGTATGAGAAAATAAAGATGTAAATGAGTTCTATAATGTATGCTATATATTGTGAAATAGAAAATACTAAAAGCAAAATGGGGTGAAAGAAAAAAAATGCAATTATAACAAAAAAAAAAGGAAACAAAGTTTATGTATTTAGAGAGTGGCAGTCGTAGGGTGCATAGTGCTATGGGAAAAAATGAGAATTAATTTGTGTCATATACTGGTACAAATTCTCATTGTTGAGTGCAATCATGATGTACCAATTAAGATTTCAATTTTTTTAATCTTTATTGGTACATTAAATATACACATCATGATTGCACTCCATAATGGGGATTTTTACCAGTATAAGACACAACTTAATTCTCATTTTTCCGCATAGCCTTACCCACCCTACCACCTCCCCATATACATAAAATTCGTTTCCTTACTTTTTTGTTACAATTTCAACATTAGAATATTATGGAGTACGGAGAAATGGTTACTCTGTTCTCAAAAGAATCTCAAGAGAATCTCAAGTTTTATCATGAAAATTTCTAGAAGATAAATTAAAAGTTTTAGAAATAAAACTTCAAACTGCAGAAGTATGACGATGTAGACAAACGATAATATATAGAGTGTGGAATTCAAAAAATATAGTATAACTGCACTATACAAGATGCTTTTGAGATGCTTCCAATTTGAAAATTTAGATTTGCAATGGTAAATAGAGATTAATTATCATAACAGGAAATTCTGATTTCCTAAAACCTTAATAGCAACAGCTAAGGTTATTGTTCCATGCAACAAGTTCATACCAAATATTTCACTTTATATTTATATTAATATTAATATTTTCAAAGACTTTGTATGATAATGACCTCATTATAGTATTTATATGGTGTTCATCAGATATGCGATAAGTGTACACTTTATCTTATTTACTTTCCCATAACTGACAAGTAACTGGCCTACCATTCAGTTCCAGCATTGTTGGAAACCAAATTTTCTGCTCTGTGAATCAGAGAAATAATAACACTGTGGAAAGCCACTAGAATTAGGAACATTCATGTGTCTTATCACAGTTTCTAAGCCAAAACATGCCACTTGAAAACACTTATACATCTTATCTTCACTGTATTGAACTGCTTTGTCTGCAAACGTTCATAGAACTATATATTCAAATATCAGTAAAAAAGAAACACACCCAAAAAACCTGGAAAGTCTTCCGTGATCAATCTGTTAATGATATACAGCGAATGATGATAAAAGACAGTGAGTGTTTAAATTTTTAAAATGACTATTGCAGTAAAAGACATATTATCATGTATTCCCTTCTAAATACTGTCCCTGATTTTGAACCCCTTTGTAGAGGAATCTGAGCATGAGTTTTGTGACTGCCTTTAAAGCGAGTGCTGCTGAGTGTCACCCAATGGAAAAGTGATGCCATCACGTGGACCCAGCCCTCGGTGACTTCTGACCCTCCCCTCAAGTCAAATGATCATGAGGCTTAAATGTTTTTAATTAACTGAAAACACAAAGCAGCTGTGACACCAAACTAAATACAAAAAAAGACGTCAAGGACTTCCTTAGAAAGTGGTCAGAATGATGAGATTAAGGGTCCGAGGGAAAGTATTTTAGGGGGAATTAATAATAACCTCTTTTATAAGTTTTTATTTAAACATTTACTTTACTATTATATTCTTCATCTTCTTTTTCTGTGGTATCATCCTATTATACTGTCTTTTTTAAAATTTAAATTTTTACTGGTACGTTATGAATACACATCATCATCGTATGCAACATAGAATGTTTGTACTAGAATATGACACAAATTGATTCTCATTTTTCCCCTTTCCCCCAACCCAGCAAACCATCACCCTCTATATACATAAGTTATGTTTACTTTTTTCTTTATTACTGTCGCATTCTTTTTCCCTCTTTATTTACCCCTATACCCTCTTTCCTTTTAAATAAATTTTAATTTCACAATATCAACTATATATACTATAACTCATTTACAACTTAATTTTCCTATACCAGAGAAAAGATACAATATTAACAAATACATGACCTATTAATTTCACTTTTGAGGATATCCTTAAGGTTGTACTCAAGATTTGAGTATAAATGACTCAATCGTATTAATTTTAATGGCATTTTATAAAAGAACCACTTTATAAAAGAACCACATCTTTATCCAGATCCAGTTGATGGACATTTGGGTTGTTTCCAAGATGTAGCAATCACAAACTGAACTGCTATAAACATGGGTGCACATATGTCACTGTGATATGAATCTTTCAATTCTTTTGTGAATATACCTAGCAGAGTGATGGCCGGGTCAAATGGGACCTCCAATCCTAGCTTTTTGATGAATTTCCACACTGATATCCTCAGAGGTTGTACGAATGTACATTCCAACCAACAGTGGAGAAGGGTTCCTTCTTCTCCACAGCCTCACCAACATCTGTTTCTAATTCTGCAATGGCAGCCATTCTTTGTGGAGTGAGATGAAATCTCAGTGTGGTTTTCATCTGTATCTCTAGAATGACCAATGATGTTGAGCATTTCTTCATATACTTCTTAGCTGCTCTTATTTCTTCCTCTGAAAAGTATCTGTTCCTTTCAGATGCCCATTTTTGAATTGAGTCTTTAAATTTGGGTGGGCTCATTTTTTAAGCTTTTTATATATTCTATGTAGTAGCCCTTTATCTTAGGAATAGTTGGTAAAGATTCTTTCCCACGCTGTTGGTTGCCTTTTCCCTCTGTTGGTGTTTTCCTTTACTGTCCAGAAGCTTTTTAATAGAATAAGATCGCATTGGCTGATTTCTTCGGCCAATTCTTGTGCTATAGAGGTTTTGTTCAAGAATTCTTTCCCTAAGCCAATGTCTTCAAGAGTTTTGCCTAACCTGTTTTTCAGCAGGTTTAGAGTTTCTGTTTTAATATTTAGATCTCTTATCCACTTTAATTTTAGCTTGGTGCATGGTGAGAGAGATAGGTCTAACTTTAGCAGTTGGCAAGTTAAAGCTCAGTTTTTCCAGAACCATTTGTTAAGCAGGCTATCTTTCCTCCACTGAAGATTTTTGGCTCTTTGTGTGGTCGTAGCTCCAGTGCCACTATCAGTTAGCACAAGTTACTGTGTTGTCTTATTATAATTTTACTTTACCATTGAAAATTCATATTTCTATTTGCTTTCCTTTCTTTATTAATTTTAAAAAATCTCTACCAGAATACAATAGTATGGGTTTTGACTTTTTCATTCTTTATTAATTTTCTGACTGTAAAGATTGAGTGCCTCATATGGTATGCCAGAACTAGAGTTTTTTCTTTAGGTCCCAAAACAGACTGCAAAGAACAACACAGGAAACACTGATATTTTATGGTTCCTAACTATTAGGAGGAAAGTGACTTGAAACAAACAGCATGAGAAAACAGGGCAAGTCAGAGATGAGGAAACACTCAAAAACTCAGATACAAAGATCTGCACCTCCAGGTAACACAGAGGGAAGGGAAATAGAGAAGTTGGAAGCCCAGTATCCAAGGTCCTCGGAAATGGTAACCAAAGCAGATCTAGTAAAATGGAAATCAGAACTGATCTCTGAGATGAAAGCAGAGATATTGGACACGGTCAACATGGTGATTAATAAAGATAAAGAGGAAATCATGGAGTTGATAGAATCCAAGATAGCAAAAGCAGTGGAACCTTTTAAACACCTACAAGCAGAAGTCCAGGAAATTAAGAAAGAAAATGAAAGTTTGCACAACAGAATGAATTTGGCAGAAGACCGAATTTCAGACCTAGAAGACAGGATCTCAACCAATGAACTAGAAAGGCAGAATCTATGGAAAAAAGCAAGCGATAATGAAAAGTGAATCCAACAGCTCCTAGATGATTCAAAGAAGAATAACATAAGATTGATTGCAGTCACTGAGGAAGCAGGAGACAATGCTAAAGACATCAAAAAGCTATTCACACAGATAATGGCAGAAAACTTCACAGAAAAAGGTAAAGAATTGGACATACAAATACATGAAGCATACAAAACGCCACATGCCCGTGACATGAAAAAATCTACACCTAGGCATATCATCATAAAAGTCCCAGATATGCAAAAAAAGAATGAAATATTGAAAGCAGCCAGAGAAAAGAAAACAGTTACATTCCAAGGGAATCCTGTCAGGATCACAGCGGACTTCTCAATTCACAAACTCAATGCAAGAAGAGCCAGGAGTGAAGTCTTCCAAGCCCTAAAGGAAAACAACTTCCAACCCAGACTGATGTATCTTGCAAAACTAACCTTCAAAATTGATGGGGAAATAAGATACTTTCATGACAAAGAACACCTGAAAAACTTCACAAATACAAAACCTGTGCTCCAAAACATTTTAAAGAATGTCTTGGAGAAAAATAAGGAAAGTTACAAATCCATGAGGCCTAACTGAGTGAACCCATGGGACCAAACAAGAAACTGATGGGGAAAGGGCAAAAGTAGAATAACACAGCCAAGAACAGGAAAACATGACAGCACTAAATTTACCTATAGCAGTCATACGATTAATGTCAATGGACTCAACGCGCCAATTAAAAGATACAGACTCGCAGTGAGGATCAAACAGCAAGATTCTACAATCTGCTGCATACAAGAAACACACCTAACTCAGAAAGAAACCCATGGACTAAAAGTAAAGGGATGGAAAACAATACTCCATGTGTCCGTAAACAGCAAGACAGCAGGAGTGGCGATTTTATTTGCAGACAGAATAGATTTCAAGCCAAAACTGACAAAGAGAAATAAAGATGGACACTATCTTTTAGTCCAGGGAAAAATCCAAAAGACAGAAATCACAATCTTAAATATCTATGCTCCAAATTCTAATGCACCCAACTATATAAAACAAATAGTAACGGACTTGAAAAACCAGATAAATTCCAATACAATAATAGTAGGGGACATCAATATCCCACTGTCACAAAGAGACAGATCAACTGGACAAAAAGTCACTAAGGAAATCCTGGAGCTCAACCAGACTCTTCAGAAAATGGACTTAATAGATGCCTACAGAGTATTTCACCCCACAAAGACAGAATATACATTCTTCTCAGCTGCTCATGGATCATTCTCCAAAATAGACTATGGGCTCGTTCATTGAATAGGTTTCATCAAATATAAAGGGATTGAAGTTATCCCTTGTATACTGTTGGACCATAGTGCTCTGAAATTGGAGCTGAATAGCAAAGGAAAGCCCAGGATCTTCACAAACACATAGAAAGTGAACAACATACTGCTGACCAACCAATGGGTCACAGAAGAAATTAGAGAAGAAATTGAGCAGTTCTTACAACTAAATGATAACCCCAGTACAACATATAGAAATTTATGGGACACAATGAAAGCAGTTCTACAAGGAAAATTCATAGCACTGAAAGCCTACATCCAGAAAATGGAGCAAGCTCAAATAAACAACTTAATGCTGAACCTCAAGCAACTAGAAAGAGAGGAGCAAAACAAACCCAAAGCTCGCTCTAGGCAAGAAATTATAAGGATCAGGGCAGAAATTAATGCAATAGAAACCAAGAGAATGGTTGAAAAAATCAATGAATCGAAAAGTTGGTTCTTTGAGAGGATAAACAAAATTGATAGAGCCTTAGCCAACCTCATTAAACAAAGGAAGGAAAAGACCCATATTTATGCTATTAGGAATGAGAATGGAGAAATTACTACTGATCCAGAGGAAGTCCAGAGGATAATAAACACCTACTTTGAAAAATGTAGGCTTCAATAAAATGGAAAACGTAGAAGAAATGGATAGATTTCCAAACACATATGAATTTCCAAAGCTGAATAATAAGACATAGAAATGTTAAGTGCCCCAATAATAATCTGTGAAATTGAAAATGCAATTAAAAACTTGCTAACAAAGATAAGCCTTGGACCTGACAGTTCTACTGATGAATTCTATAAAACTTTTAAAGAAGAGTTAGTGCCTTCACTTCTGAAACTTTTCAATGAAACTGAAAGTGAAGCAGTACTGTCAAACTCACTCCTGAAAGCAACCATTACCCTGATTCCAAAAGCAGAGAAAGACCCAAACGAAAAAGAGAACTACAGGCCAATATCTCTAATGAACATCGATGCAAAAGTCCTCAATAAGATCCTGGCAAACAGAATAGAAAGAATTATCAAAAAGATTATACACCCTGACCAAGTTGGATTCATCCCAGGGATGCAAGGAAGTTTCAGCATACGTAAATCAATCAATGTTATACACTATATTAACAGAATTAAGGACAAAAATCATATGGTCATCTCAATTGATGCAGAAAAAGCTTTTGACAAAGCACAACACCCATTTATGTTCAAAATTCTACAGATCGGAATAGATAGTCTGTATCTCAAATTAATAAAACCTATCTATGAGAAACCTTCACCCAGTAGTATCATACTAAATGGTCAAAAATTGAAACCTTTCACACTAAGATCAGGAACAAGACAAGGATGTCCTCTCTCACCATTTCTGTTCAATATAGTTCTGGAAATATTAGTCATAGCAATTAGGCAAGAGAAAGAAATAAAAGGAATAAATATTGGAAAAGAAGAAGTTAAACTGTCATTATTTGCTGATGACATGATACTCTATCTAGAGGATCCTAAAAACTCAATTAAAAAACTGGTGGACCTAATCGCCAATTTTAGCCACATAGCTGGTTACAAGGTCAATATTCAAAAATCAATAGCCTTTGTATACAGAAACAGTAGACCATCTGAGATAGAAATTGGGGAGTCAGTCCCGTTCAAATACCACCGCAAATAATAAAATATCTAGGAATCAATCTAACAAAAGAGGTGAAAGCCTCTTTCTTAAAACAATAGCACTCTGAAAAAGGAGATAGAAGATGATATCAAAAAATGGAAAGACATACCTTGCTCCAAGGGATGAAGAACCAATATTGTCAAAATGGCTATATTCCCAAAACTACTCTTCACATTCAACGCAATCCTGATTGAAATCCCAACAGCATATTTCACAGATCTAGAGTAAAAATTTCAAACTTTCATCTGGAACCACAAAAGACCTAGAATAGCCAAAGCAACTCTAAGCAACAGGGACATGGTGGACGGTATCACAACTCCAAACCTGAAACTATACTATAAACCACTGTGATAAAAAGTGCATGGTACTGGCAAAGTAACAGACCCGAGGATCAATGGAGTAGACCAGAAGATCCAGAAACTACTCCAGATACACTGAGCCACCTCATCTTTGACAAAGGAGCCAAAAATCCTCAATGGAGGAAAGATAGCCTCTTTAACAAATCATGCTGGAAAAACTGGGCTTTAACTTGCCAAAGACTAAAACTAGATCTAACTCTTTCACCGTGTACCAAGCTAAAATCAAAGTGGATGAGAGACCTAAATATTAAAACAGACACTCTAAATCTACTGCAAAACAGGTTAGGTAAAACTCTTGAAGACATTGGCTTAGGGAAAGACTTCATGAACAAAACTTCTATAGCACAGGAATTGGCTGAGGAAATCAACAAATGGGACCTCATTCTTTTAAAAAGCTTCTGCACAGCAAAGGAAACCACCAACAGAGCAAAAAGGCAACCAACAATGTGGGAAAAATCTTTACCAGCTGTTCCTCAGACAAAGGGCTATTATCTAGAATATATAAAGAGCTCAAAAAAAAAAAAAAAAATCAGCCCACCCAAATTTAATGACCCAATTCATAAATAGGCATCTGAAATGAACAGATATTTTTCAGAGGAAGAAGTAAGAGCAGCTAAGAAGCATATGAAGAAATGCTCAACATCATTAGTCATTCGAGAGATGCAGATGAAAACAACATTGAGATTTCATCTCACTCCACAAAGAATGGCTGCCATTTCAAATCAGCCAACAGCAAATGCTGGCTAGGCTGTGGAGAAGAAGAAACTCTTCTCTACTGTTGGTTGGGCTGTAGATTTGAACAACCCCTGTGGAGATCAGTTTGGAGATTCCTCAAAATGCTAGGATTGAAGGTCCTATTTGACCCAGCCATTGCCCTGATAGGTATATACACAAAAGAATTAAAAGACTCATATCACAGTGACATATATGCACCCATGTGTATAGCAGCTCAATTTGTGATTGCTACATCTTGGAAACAACCCAAGTGTCCATCAACTGGTGATTGAATAAAAAAACTATGGTTCTTCTACAGAATGGAGTATTACTCTGCCATAAAAATTGATAAGTTTGAATCATTTCTACATAAATGGACATACCTTGAGGATATCCTCATAAGTGAAATAAATAGGGCACAGATAGGTAAATATCGGATCTTTTCTCTGCTATGAGATAATAAAGATGTAAATGAGTCCTAGAATTGTATGTTATATATTGTGAAATAGAAAATGCTCAATGTAATATAGGGTGTAGGGGGAAAAATGATGAGATTGTAACAAAAAAAACCTAAGGAAACAAATTTTATGTATATGGGGAGGCGGTAGGGTGGGTAGGTAGGGCTATGGGAAAAAATGAGAATTAAGTTGTGTCTTATACTGGTACAAATCCCCATAATGGAGTGCAATCATGATATGTTTATGTAATGTATCAATAAATATTTTTTAAAAAATATTTATCATTAAACAAGTGAATGAAAGTTGTGTTAGAAACAATATTTTTCTCCAAGGTAATCTGAATACTAAATACTAAACATAAATTAAAGTAGTAACAATAAGTAATTGCTTGTTAGTTCACACAACACAAACTCATTACTTCCAACGATAGAATCTGAAAGTCACAGGGTTGAGCTTCTCACCCAGAGTGTTTATCTCACCTGCTTTCTCATTTTTCATGTTTCATATGGCTTATTTGTTCTTTTTCATCTTTAATACATTTATGAGTTATACAAATACATTACCTAACACACATTTTCCTGAAATGACTTTTGCTAAAGAGACAAATTCATTTTTACTTATCAAAAATGGGGGCTTAACCCCAGGATGAATCTTCAACATATCCTAAAGTCTTATGTGTTGAAAGACTGGTTCAGATTCAGTGATGCTATTAGGAGTTGATGATAACTTTCAGAAATGAAAACAGTAGGAATGAATTAAGTCAATCGGAACATGCCCTTGAATGGGATGCTGGGACACTGGACCATTTTCATTTCTCTGGTTTCCTAGTCATTGTGTGATAAGAGCTTCTCTCAGCCATATATTCCTGTCATGACAGGTTCAAAGAAAAAAACAGTGAACCTGAGCCTCTGGAACCAGGAGCCCAATTACGACTTTCTTAAGTTGTTTTGCTCATAGAATGTGCTACAGTGATGCAAATCTGACTGAAGTGCTCTCTATAATAGCTAACTCTTTACCTTTACTCCCAGAAGAAATTTGCTGCCATGTACTATACCTTAACTTTTTATTTATTTTTCTTTACTCAGGACTGCAATCATCCAATTCTATTTGTTGACTTGTTTGTACCCTGAATTCTTATTCTGTACTGCTCATGGGCAAACTATATCTGAGGGCTTCTAATCTAGTTAGAACTTGTCACTCCGGTCTCACAGTGTGTATAATCACTGCATCTTTACAATGTTTCATACCGTGCATTAAATGTTAGTAAAATACTCATAATACTAAGTGGAGATACACAGCATAGGTGATACTGAGGAAATCCCAGTTTGCTCTTACACAAATGGTTATGACCTGACCACTTTCATTAAGGTATGGATTTCAACATTTATATTGTAGATTGGGGATAATTTTAACTTAATATCTTTACATGATATTTCATAGCATGTGCCTATGATTATCAAGTGAATAATTGGTGATCATTCATTAACCTACTGAGGAGAAAATTATGCAGATAGAATGTATGTATATCCCATTTATCAACAGTAGAGATGTCCCATTATAGATAAAATGACATAAAATTGGATGTACTTATGCATCTACCTTTCAGATAACATCAGAACTGACTCATGCACATATTAATATTGCTTATTGCCAAATTCTGTAAGAAATTCACCTTTGCAGAACATTACTTATCAGTGAAACTCAGGCATCAAACCCATCTGCTCTCCTGGCAGGACTTTACTGTTTGTGTTCTCTCTCTTTCTCCACTACTGTGTGGAACCCGTGCTCCATCAGTGGTGTACCCCCATATCCCCATGGTCTGAAGCAAACTGAAACCTGTCTTCGATGGGAGCTAGTCTTCTTTCACACCACACAAGAACCGTTGGAACATAGAAGGACACTGACACATTTTATAACCATTGTCCCTCACTTTACTCCCTAAGTCCTCGTGTAACACTTCGTTGATTCCATTGTTAGTGCTCACTCACTGAGCCTAAGATATTTTATTACTTGACATCCCTCAATAGTGAGGTAGGAGTCTATATCCATCCTCGCAGTCAATGTTCTCCATTACCCTCTGTGCCATTTCCACATTCTCTCACTTTTCAACTTTCTTGACAATTTTCTATTCTATCTTTGGGAAGAAAGAGTAAAGCCATGATAGATTATTTCATTTCATATTCGATTTTTTTTAGGTTTTTTAGAGACAGGGTCTTGCTTTGTAGTTCAGGCTGGCCTGAGCTCAGCCTCAAACTCACATCACAGCAATCCTCCTGCCTCTGCCTCCTGAGTGCTCGGATTACAGGCATGAGCCACCATGCCCGGCACTGTGGTATGTGGTACTGATTGCTGCTGGGTGTGAGTCTCCACGTTCAGTATTGTATGTGGTTACCAAGGATCGAATCCAGGTCCTTGCGCTTGCAAGACAGGCACCAGAACCACTGAGCTAAATCCCCAGCCCTTCATTTCATATTTTTCTCTACAAACAACAAATCATCTCTCCATATTGCTGTGACAAGCTTATTATATATTTCTATGTGCTTTGTCCATTTGGAAAAATACTATTGTATTCTATCTCACTTTAGACTTTCATGATTTGTTTTCATTGCATGTTGACAACATTGCTTAGTTCGCTGCCAAAGTAAAAGCAATAAGATAATTTGTCTTTTTTATGAATGACAAATTTTATCAAAACAGGTCCAAATCTAATCAAAATCCAGCACTTATATTTGTCCTCAGATGTCAGTTCTGCCACACTCCTGAGTTTCTTTATGTGACTGAACCTTCTCTCCAACCTCCTGAGGTTTGCTTCTCACTGATAGTGATGATACTCTTCAGTATTAAAATTATAGACAGTCTATTTTGCCTTGAAATAATATCCAAGATTGGTTTTATGATTTGTGGAATATAACAATGTATATTCTTTCCTCTACTTTTCTTACTATATATAACCAAACAGCTTGAATACTATAACTAAAGGAAACAAGAGAAAGCTAGAAAAGGTAGAAAGCAGAAAGCAGACTTGATAAGGACATAGGATTCAGAGAACAGTATGATTTTCCAATCTCTGGGTATTTTTCATTTTATATATTGTATTTAATATTTGGAGTTGAAGAAATAGAAAACCAATGAAAATTAACATTTACAGACAATGAAAATCCAAAGCAAAGACTCTTTAGCAAAAGGAGAAGCAGAGAGGCCACTAAGAAAAGTCGATTTGTTTTAGTACTGGAGTCGGTGTAGAGCCCAGAGCTTTCATACAGAACCACAACTCAAGCACAAATCCTCCCTGTTTTGCAGATGAGGTCTTTATATCTTGCCAAAGTAAGACTAAACTTCCCAAACTCTAGCCCCAGGCTCCCTGAGAGCCAGTTTACGTACATGAACCACTAAACCCAGGTGGACAGAGGGCTTCATAAAACTTATCAGTGTTCATCATGTGTCAATGAAAACACTGTGGGCCACAACTTGTCCTGTGCTAACTGAAGTCCAAGGGAGAGGACAGACTTCCATATTTAAGAAACATGAAGTTGATATTTTGAGTAGCATAATAACTACTAAAAATTCTATTCATAAAAATTATACAACCCATAAAAAGGAAATCTCTCAGACAAAATTGTTTTACTGAGTGAATCTATACAATATTTTTAAAGAAAGAATATTATTGGATTAGGAATGTAGTTCAGTGATGCTGCACATTCCTGTCAAGTGCAAAGTCTGAATTCAATCCCAACTAAAGAAAAAGAAAAAAGGAAAGGAGAGAAGGAAGACAGTATTATTAATTTTGTACAGTCTTTTTTAATATTAGCGATAATACATTTCTGAATTGATTTTATGAAACATTATCTCCTCATGAATAGGTTCAAAAATCTTTTAGAGGTATTAGTAAATAACTTTAAATAGCAGATATAAAGGATTAAACACTAAATGAGCTTTATTCCATGATGGTTCAATATTTAAAATACAATTAATGTGACCCACTACATTAGCAGTCAGATAAACAAAATAATAGACAAAAACCACAAAGTTATGTCTCAGTCTAGAATATGCATTTTATGAAACCTAATATCCATTCATAATTTAAAATTTTTGTAATAGATTAGGACATCCAAACATGATTTTTAGAAAAGTATTTACAAATAAAGACAGCTTACCTACTTGATATAGAAAGATGAAAGTCTTTACAGTACAATCTGCAGGAAAGCAAGCATGTCTGCTTTTGCCAACTTCATATTTAGTGTGGTACTGAAGCACCTGGCCAATATCAGTAAGGAGCAGGCTAGAACTCTCAATGCAGTGGAGATGATTCTTTAGGGAACTGTATTAAATAAAAACCAGCCACCTAAAGCTGTACATTCTATCATTCTATTCTATAATATTCATGACCTAATTAAGTTCTATAAACAGGACAGATCACAGACTGCTGAAGGCTATGGAAGAGGGCTGGAAAGAAGTGGCCAGGTGCAGTGGTTAATCTTGACCATCAACTTGATTGGCTTGAAAAATCTCCTTGGCATTAGAGAAACAAACTTCCGGGTTGGTCAGTGAAAGTTGGTGATGCTGTCCTCTACCTGTGCATTATCTTCCCTCTCTGCCACTCATGCCCTGTGCTCTGCTTTCTGGTGCCAGAAAGTGTACAAGGCTGCTCCAGTAGTTCTTTCCATGTTTCACCCTGGAGCCAACTGAGAACAGAATCATTTGAACTGGGGAGTCTCCATTAGATTGTAGGGGTTGGGGAATTTGTCCCAGTCACAGAAAAGGGAATTGCAAGAAATTCTTCTTGAAAATGCTCTGCGTCTTTCCAGGATAAATGTCAATATTTTGGTTATGGCTGTGCTTTATTTTTAAAAAGTTAGACTGATTTTTGTTTGCTTTGTTTTACTGGGGAGTAACCATGGTCTTTTGCACTGAACCCCTTTTACATTTTGAGACAATATCCATCAAGTCTCTAAACTTCCCAGGCTAAGCTCAAAATGGAGGGTTTTTTTCCCCCTCAACATTCAAGGTAGGTGGGATTACAGATGTGCACTTCTGCATCCAAGAGCATTTGGTAAATATTTTGATTGTTGCAAACTGACTAGAAGATATGTAGGGCCTCTCTGTATTTCTTTACATATCATCTTTCAATTATACTTTAGTTTTCAAAATTAAAATGAAAAAGCATAGCAAATATTCATGATTTCAAATTTTAGTCTCACAATTTGCTTCATGTTTTCCTCATAATAAATCATTTTGAGACATTTGCTTATAGTATCAGATCTTGTTTATGTCCTAACACACCTGCCAAATGTAGAATTTCTCTTGGTCTCTTTCTCTTCATTCTTAGAAAATGTCAGTCATAAAATTTCTAATGATCCCATTTCATCAAATTTAAAGATCATTTTTTTTTCCTCTCATTTGATTCAATAGCAAAACCTGCGTTTAGTCATGCTTATAGTCAAGCCAGGATCTGAGTCCTCCCCTGCACTGGGCCACCACCTGCGGCCCACCTCCTAAGCAAAGCCCTGCCTTCTTCCCGGATCTAGACCCACAACTTTCTTCTTCATAGTCTAAAGGTGAACAAGGATAAATGGCAAAGAGAAACGGAGCTAGTCTAACAAGTGGGCAGCCAGGGGACTCTTCCTTCTTAGGGGGCAGAGGAGCCTCCAGAAACTGGCTCTTCTTGCCTTTCTTCTCCCAGCAATGGCACAAGCTATCAAAGCAATCCAAGATTCATCTGCTTTCCAATATCCATCAGTACAAAATTTGATAAAAATGTAACTTCAGATGTCTTAACTTTTCCCTAGAGCCTGTAAAATGCCTTTCTCCTTTGGGCTCAATGAGGAGGCCAGTTAGGCCTGAATTCTCCTCTGGTCTCCCAACATTTTCTTTCTGAAATATATTTTCTTTCCTTAAAATAATAGAATCACTCTTGTAATCTGTTACTTCCTAACACCTATTACTCAATGGTTTTGGCTATTTTTTTCTTCCTTTATGATCTTTAAATGCTGGCATCTCACAATCCACTTACTTCCAATCCTATCGCAATTTGTTGCTATTTGAATGAATCCCCTAAAAGTTCACCTGTCTGAAATCAAATCCTTTTGCCCTCACAAATAAATGAATGTGGGTTCTTCTTACATGAATGAATCACTAAATTAAAGCATGCTCTGAACTTATGCATGGGTTTGTGTCCTTAAAATAGGAGCATGTATTTCATCATAGGAGTGGCTATGTTGTAACTGAGAACTTGGGCAAGTTTGCTCTGTCTCTTCATGTGATGCCTTCTGCCATATTGTAATGCAATTAAAAATCTCCTTTCTGCCCTGATGAAGAGCTCATGTCTTGGACATTCCATCTGCCAGAGCCATGAATTGAATAAATCCATTCTTTATAAACTATCTATCTTACCATGTTCATTTATACCAACAGAACATGACCTAAATCTGTTTCCACAGCAAAATTTTATACGTAATACACAAAATAACTTACATTCTCAATATAGTAAATTAAGTATGTTAAGATACAACACCATAATGTAACACATACAAAAATATATGTCTATTGATGGATGAATGGACAAATATCCAGTAATAATACTGTAGAATATTACTGAGTCTTGAAAATAAGGGAAAACTTGTTTAATTTTATATGCATATATATATATATTTATATATATTTAAATTTAAAATTTAAAAGTATATACTTTTAAAATTTAAATTATTATCATCTTAACAACTTTTGAGTATGATATTAAGTGGACACACATAGTTGTATAGCAAATCTCCAGAATGGTTTACATTGCAAAACTGAAGCTCTACTCATTCATTAGTCAATTTGCCCTTTCCTCCTCTATGCAGCTCTTAGTAACCAGCATTTCACTTCAGTAATGTGACTAATTCAGATGTCACACCCAAGTGGAATCATTTGATATTTGCCATTTTATGCCTGTCTTCACTCATCAAAATTCTACTGTGTTTGTCTACATAATATTTGTCCATCAATTTATCAGTGCATATTCAAATTCCCTCTGTATATTGGCTATTATAAAATAAGCTGTAATGGTTAACTAAGCAAATATTTATTTGAGATTTTGATATCTATTTATTAGATATACTTAATAGCAGAAAAGATTAAACACATGACATCTACATTTTAGTTTAATGCTGATCCCCATACCATGTTCCCTGAGGACTGCACCATTTTGTGTCACTATCAACAGTGCAAAAATTCCAATCTCATCTCATTCTGGCTAATAGTTGCTGTTTGGCTTGACTTGCTTTTACTACAACCACTGCAGTGGCTATGAAGTAGTACTGTGACTCTGATTTGCATTTCCATAATAATTACAGACAACAGGTATCTTTTCATATGCTTATTGTCCATTTGTGTATCATTTTTGGAGAAAAAGCTATTCAAATTCTTTATTTTTTTAATGACTCAGGTTAAGAAATCTGTAGGAATTTTTAAGTATAAAAATGTTAACCCTTTGTTACATATATGGTTGATAAATATTTTCTTGCTTTATACAGGATCCTTTTTTACTCTGCATTGTGGCTTTTGATGTGCAGGTGTTTTCTTTATATATATAGTCCTTAAATTTAAATTATTACCACCATATTACCAATATTCTTCATTTTTCAAAGCAATTTTAGGTTTATTCATAAAATGAGTGAAAATGAAGTTTTCATATATTTCTTATATCTACGTTTGTACAACCTCTTCCATTACCCAGTTATATCGCACTGGTACCTTAGTTACAAATTAGAAAATTGCAGTGCACATTATTATCACCCAGAGTTCTTCATTTCTATAAGAGTGCATTCTTGGTGTAAGGCATTGTATGGTATTTAATAACTATATAGCACCACATACTCATTATTAATTAACATCAAGAATGATTTCATTGCTTTAAAAATTCTCTTTCTTTCTCCCCAACACCTGTTAAATTGATTTTTTTTCACAGTCTCCATGATTTTGCTTCTTGTGAATGTCACACATTTGGAATTCTGTGGTGTACAGTGCACTCGCACTAGGTTATTTCAGTTAGGCATGTGCATTCATGTTTTCTCCATAAATTCCTCTAAGTATTTTTCTGGTCATTTGTTGTCTATGAATGAAGAATCAGTAGAGGGATTGGGATTTGGTATTTATCTTCCCTCAGGTTCAATTAAGCTCTCATAAATTCCCAGTTTTATTAAATAAAATGAGGCCCAGATTAGTTATCTTTTCTGAAGGCAAACAGAGATTTGTGTTACCGTTGTTTCTTTTTCTTTAGGAAACTTTTCATCTTTGTCTTGAATTTTAAGTAACTATTTTTAAGATAATAATGCACCGTGTAATCACTACTGTTATTCTTTCTATTTTACTATGGAGTTTATTTTTCATAAAATAAAAAATTAAAAAGAACCTAGTGCTTTTAAAATTATTATTTGTCTTCCCTTGGGGCCAAAAGCACAGAGAGTTCCTTGTAATATTTGTAGAAAGAAGCTGGCAACACTCACAAAGACAAAACTCTCAGAGGTGTGTTCTCAGCCTTTGCAATTTCCTTCCCCACAATGACCAAGTCCACTTGACATTTCCATCATTCCAGCTTGTCTACTCAGACTCTGAAGAAATTTATCATCTATAACTCAGACTTTGCTGCTGGTACCAGTTTCAGTCCATTTCTCCTCAGGATCTAGTGCTTTGGTGAGTCTGGATTCTGTGTCTCTCATTTGGAGATAGTTGACTCCATTTTTCTCTCAGATCAAGGACAGCGGAACTGTCTACCTCTCCATTCATTTGGAAAATATGACTTCGCCATTCTGACAGATCCAAAGGAAATGTTTGATTATTCAGTTTGCTCAACTTTGTGTTGGTTTTTAGGATGGAGTGGTTACACGCTAAAAATTCTTATCCCAGAACAGAAATGAAATCACGAATTTTGTCAGAGGGAGATATATTTGTACAGGTTTACCTTTCTGTCACTATACCTTTGATGTCTTCATAATGAAGTGATTCTTAAAATCCATCTAGGCCGGGGATTTAGCTCAGTGGTTCCAGCCCCTGTCTTGCAAGTGCAAGGGCCCAGATTCAATCCCCAGTAATCACATACAATACTGGGCCTGGAGACTCATGCCCCGCAGCAATCAGAAACACATGCCACAGTGCCGGGCGTGGTGGCTCACTCCTGTAATCCCTCACTTGGGAGGCAGAGGCAGGAGGATTGCTGTGATGTGAGTTTGGGGCTGAGCTCAGGGCTAGCCTGAACCACAAAGCAAGACCCTGTTTAAAAAAAAAAATCCATCTAATGAAAAATTTCTGTTAATCTTTATAGATTTTAACAATAAGGATTCAGTTTCATTTATTACTTATGAAGACAGTTTTCTAACATTATATCATTTATTAAAAGCATAATGACAAGTCTGAATACTGTTAAATTTACAAGCAAATAAAAGAAGTGTAAATAACATGACATTCATATTTAGGTTTCAAATTATAAATATTCATCTTTAATTAATGGAATATTTTTAAATTTTACATTGTCTTTAGGGGAGGAAACTAGTTGATTGGTAGACAAAATTTAAATAAATACATAGTTTGATGTATTGTAATGATTTACTCAAAACATTTTAAAAATAGTTAAATACAAAAATATAGTGTTATTTTATTTTCATCTATTGTTTTTAATTTTTATCTAGATCAGTAATTTTCTCCTCATTCCAGTTTTCAATATCCCTGACACCTCTGAGAATTTAAGACTTTTCACAGTAAGGGAAAATTACATTAATTTTGATACATACTGAATGAGTAAAACTCAGACATTTCATTGCCTGAAGCAATTTAGATGGATTTTTTACTAAACATATATTTATGTTTCACCATAATTATTTTATAAGGTTGTTCAGTAACTCTTACACATAAAGATCAACATCCATTCTGTGAGTTGTTATTGAAAATTATTCTATTTTTAGAAATACAAATAGAAAAATGCACCTAGAATCTTTAATAGGTGACACATTTTTCTGAAGAGAAAGGCAGATGAGATTGTATTGCCTCATCTTAAATTCCATTGCCAAAGTACAAATCATATGAAATAGCTATAATTAAATGGATAAATCTGATTGTTATCTAGTGAATTGGGAAAGTCTATGATAGTAATTAAATAACATAAGAGAGAGTGCCCCTCTTAAGTTTTTTTCTTTTCTTCTTAGTGAGCCTTTCTATCATTGCTTCCAAGACACTAAATCAAATTAATATCTCAGGATATGACTCTTTCTAGTATGGGGTCCCTATCCTTTCTAAGGTAATACACTTACGAGTGTGTTCCAAGATATTAAATCCTGTGTAACCTCTGCTAAAATGCTCCAGAGCTCAAAATTGATGTCAAATGTTAATCAAAACCCTTGGCAAGTATAGAATTTTAGTGAAATTGCTTGGTTCTTGAATTAAAGTAAAATTTTGGCCCCTGAAATATAGGGCAAAACCTTGGCATATTAGAGATACATTTTGTGGCATTCATTAAGAAAGGTCAATCAGGAACATAAAATGAAGGCTGCTCACATAAGCTGGCAGTATTAGCTACATAGGCTTGAACATTAACCTTATCATTCCTTGCATTTAATTGGTTTGATTCTCTTTGCCTCTGACAATCAAAACAAGGAGGGATTTCCATCAGTTCTGCTCATTTATCTTCTCTTAAAAAGACATCTTCACCATTTTGTTTAATTGTCT
The DNA here is from genome assembly GCA_004026965.1 of Petromus typicus. Lineage (NCBI taxonomy): Eukaryota > Metazoa > Chordata > Mammalia > Rodentia > Petromuridae > Petromus > Petromus typicus. The sequence continues at coordinate 34,498 of PVIR01003988.1, read as the reverse complement.
CTAAGAATTTTTTAGGACACTCAAAGAAAAATTTCCTCAATTTTATTACTCTGCTTCTCATTTTCCTTCATCTGAGTTTTGAATTTACATAGTAGTACACGTTTTTGTTATTAAAAGTGGAAAAATCATTCCAGTTTTGAAGTCTATCTCTAAGATTTTGAGTCAAGCAATTAGCCCTCTGGTTACTTCCAGGAAGTTTGAACATGTATATCTTGAACCACTGCATTTATTTTTCCCCTTCCCCTTAACCCTGCAACCCTCACCACCTATACACGTAAGCTTTGTTTATTACTATCATATTCCTTTTCCCCTCGTTATTTACCCCTACACCTTCTTTCCTTTTAAATATTTTCTATTTCACAATATCAACTATATATACTACAACTCATTTACATCTTCATTTTATCATATCAGAGAAAGATATGATATTTACACATCTGTGACCTATTTTTTTCACATATAAGGATGTCCTCAAGGTACATTCATTTCAGTATGAATGACTCAGTCTTATCATTTTTAATGACATTGTATTTATTTTTATCCTTTCCTGGGGAAACACATTATCAGTCCCTTGGAATTAACAGAAATGTAAATTAGCTTCCAGTTTTGGAGTGTTGAACATACAGCATTGGTTTACCTTTACCAAGTTTTTCTAAAAGCAATTTAATTGTTTTTTAAAAATAAGTGTATAGTTTCTAACGAAGAATATACATATAAATGAAGGAACATGAATTTGTGTAGGACCAATAGAAAACCCAAGATGTATTTGTAAGGAGCAGTGTCAGTCATGATGTTGTCTGAAATTAGATTTGATTAGTGTATTTATAAAATTTGTTCTTAATCTGTCCCAATTCTTATTTTCTTCATCAACATTTAATTCTTTGTAACACCAAAAGTATTAAAAACTATTTAGGAAGCAGAAATAAAGACACATTCTTCCAATATCCTTCTAAAGAATATATAAACTAACGTTAACTACAAACGTATTTGCCATCAAATCCATATAAATGTGTGTTATATGGGAAGGACTTCATAATATACTATTTATAAATCACTGAATATAGTTGCATTTTTAAATTAATATGTGTTTATCTCTATTCATTTTTTTAGCATCGTGTTTTTTCATTAATACTAGGGAATTTTTTTTTTCTGGAAGCAGGAAAATGACAGAAGAAACTGTGACTTTTCTAGAAGAGATATCATGACAGGCTAAAAGTACAAAGGCTCGCGAGACATTTGAAAGACAGTCCCAGCATCCAATGTATTCAAAAACTGACAGCGAAGTAAAAACTCAAACTCCGGAAGGCAACTTCCAGAGTTACACCGGGAAAATCCCGACATCAGCAGTGTTTATTAAAATAGGGGGGCCATCTCTTCCTCCCTGCTCTGCCCTGAGCCCAGTCACCCCTGTGAGCTCCTTCCGGTTCATTCCCAAATGCTGGTGAGCTCCACACAAAAGTGCTGCCCCTCAGGGAGCCCTCAGTGCCCTTGAATTCCTGGGCTGGATCAGCATTCTCAGAAAGTGTGAGGTGCCATTCCGTTCCCCAGTTGAACTTCAACTTCGTAAACAAAACCTTAGAAGCATGAGAAAACAAGGTAACAAAAAGCCTCCAAACACCCTTATCTCCCCAAATGCTGATCACTCAAGCACTGCAGGGCAAGTTTTCAGCAAACAACTCTGAAGCGAATGTTTGAAGAGACCAAAGAAAAAACTAATAAACAAATCCATGACACGTCCTGTGAGCTTATATGGGATACAAACAGAGATGAAAGATCTATTTAATAAAATGTTTCCCGAGCTTAAAAAGACACAAAAGTTGACTCAATTAAAGACTATGGAAGATATGAATTACCACTTTGGCAAAAAACTATATATTATAAAAAAGAATAAATCAGAAATCCTGGACATGAGATTGTGATTTGAAGCCATGGGTGAGAGGACTGGCAGATTCAAGGCACCATCTGATATGAAGAAGACTCATTTGATGCATTAAGTCATGCATACAGTGACATCCATAAACAAGACACCATGGAACCCTTTGTACATGACTGAAATACAGTCAATTTAAGAATTATAGGAATTAGGGGTACATTAAAGCATGAAGCAAAAGGCATAAACATTCACTTGACAAAATCACACCAGACAAATTCCATAATCTGGGGGGGATTCAATATTCAAGTTAATGAGGCAAATCATGATGACCAAAAAACTTCTCTAAGATATAGCATAATTAGAAGCAAAGAAATCCAGCACAAATGAGTTATAGTACTCACACTTGGAGGAAAACACTAAACAAACTGTAATGGCAAGTCTAAGGAATAACAGCGAATTTATCAACATAAGCCACAGTCTAAGAAACTTAGTAGTGAAGTTTTTCAACCACTAAAAAGAAAACACCTACCAATCAAAATTATTGTATCTTGCAAAATCATTCTTTAAAACTGCCAGAGAATTCAAGACTTTCCGTGGCAAAGAGAACTTGGAGAAGTTCTTGAGCACCAAACCAGTATTGCAGAAAGTACCTAGATGAATCCTAGACAGAAAAAGTAAAACAACACCAAAGAGCCCATGAGAAAAATATGTCTAACTAAAAGAGTATGAAAGAAACAATGAAAGGAATCAACCAGTTAAAAAATATGCAATAACATTACAGTAAATCCATTTTAATAATAATTGATAATAATAATAATAATAATAATAGTTTGAATGTCACAATTAAAGGACACAAACTAGCAGATTGAATTTCATAAAAGACCATAGTATTGCCAACAAGATATACATTTTATTCATAAAAATAAATGGATGAAAAATGAAAAGCTGGAAAATTGCTCTCCAGGCATTCAGAACCTAAAAGCAAGATAAAGAAGTATGCTATTTGCCAGAAGTGGACTTCATCTCAAAACTGATCCAGAGAGACCACAAATCACTATGTATTGATAAAAGGCAAAGAAAAAAAAAGGAAGAGATAACAGTTGTGAATGCATATCCACTAAACATTGATAAGATTACTTTATTTAAAATGACAGACCATAATAAAATCCTAGTGAGAGTCTACATACACCAACTTCACAAATATATGGGCCAACCAGATAAAAACCAACAAAGAAATACCAAGTTTAACTAACTCATTAAACAAATAGACAACAGCTATCTATAAAGTGTCGATCACAAAATAAAAATATGCATTTTTGTCAGAAGTACATGAAACTTCCTCCAAATTAGACCTATCTTAGGCTCTAAGGCATGCTTACATAAATATGAAAAAATTGAAATAATCTCTTGCATACTGGAATGACACTAGAAAGCAAGAGAAAAAAGACCATATGATATACCACATAATAACTATATAATATACTCCAGAATAACCTGTAGAACAAGTAGGAAATTGGGTAACAAACTTTAAAATGTTCCTAAAGTCAAATGTCAATGGATGCAGCTCCCTACCCTGTGCCAGTTAGTGTTTTAAGAATTAGAGATATAGTGAAGAAGAGAACACTCATAGCCCTACCCTAGGCAGTTTAGATCATTTAAGCCCTTATGAACAATAAAAGCAGTTGTGAGGGAGTTTAATAGACATGAATACCTACATTAAAATAGTGTAATTGCAAGTTCCTAACCAAATGATGCATCTAAAGGTCCTAGAAAAACTAGAAGTACAAATAAAAAAATTATAGAGAAAATTACAAAAAAAGTGGAAATTGATGAAGTTAAGTAATATATATATATAATATATATATATAATATATAATATATTTTATATATATATACACACACACGTATAATGGAGCCAGGAATTTAGCTCAGTGGTTCTGGTGCCTACCGTGCAAGAGCAAGAGCCCAAGTTCAGTCCCTGGGAACCACATGCAAACTGCTGGGCATGGTGACTCATGCCCATCAGCAATCAGTATCACATATCACAATGCTAGGCATGTTGGCTCATGCCTGTAATCCCAGCACCTGAGAAACAGAGGCAGGAGGACTGCTATGAGTTTAAGGCTGAGTCCAGGATCAGGCTGAAGTACAAAAGTGAGACTCTGTTTCAAAAAAAAAAGGAAAAGAAAAAAAAAAGCAATAGATCAATGAGTCAAAGACTTTATTCTTTGCAATAATATGACTGATTGATTGATAACTTGTTAGCCAAACTTTCCAAAAGAAGGAAAGAAAGGACTCATATCAATATCAATAAAATTGATTTAAAAATACTCAAAATGGACACTATTGGAATTTAGATGAATATAAGAAACTACTTTGAACAATTATATGGCAGTAAATGTGAGAATCTCTAAGAAATGTAGACACATATACAAATTGTCAAAACTAAAGCCAAGAAGATATCCATATTAGGCACTGAACTAGTAGAGGTAATAAAAATTCCATCAACTAAGAAACTCAAAGACCCAGAGGATTCACTGTAGAGTTTTACAAGAACTTCAAGAAAGATCTAACGTCAACACTACCCATAATCTTCTTTCAATGAAATAAAAGGGATAGCATATTTTCAAATTTATTCCCTGAAGATAGCATTTCCCTGAGGCCAAGACTTGAACAAAAACTGAACAAAAATAGAAAAATATAGGCCACTTTCCTTAATGAACATAGATAGAAAGCTCCTCAACAAGATACTTGCAAACAAAATACAACAGATAATTCAAAAGATCATACATAGAGACCAGGCTGGCTTCATCCCAAGATGCAAAATCAGCTGGACATATGTAACCTGCCCAGCTCAGTTTTAGTTTGATATGTTAGAGCTTATTTGCTCTATTTATGAAAGAGAAATGATTAAAACTGCCTTGCCATATTTTTGTGAGAATGAAGTAAAGTAATTTATGTGAAAGCATTTTCCTATCAATGTAGAAAATAACATGAGGAAAAATCAAGGTAATACTTCACCTACATAAAAAGATATAAATAACATAATCTTGTCAAATGCAGAAAAATGTTTAGACAAAATACAATATTCATTTATGATTAAAGCCCTGAAGAAAATAGGTATGGTATGACCTTACCTTTATCTATTAAAGCCAATTATGACAAACTCACTGCCAAATAATAGGAAATGGAAAATCTGAGCACATCCCCATTAAAATTCAAGAGCAAGGGAAAGGTGTGCATCGTCACCCCTCATGTTGAGGATGGTGCTCAAATCTTTAGCCAAAATGAGCATGCAAGGTTTTTAAAAGGAATAGAAATGGAAAAGAAAGAAGTCAAATTGTATTTCTTGGTAGATGACATATCTTTTACAAACAGGATCCAAATATTCCCTGAAAAGTCTTACTCTTAGTTTCTCAGACTGACACTTTAGCTGTTATCTGTAATATGACTGATGTTGATGTGAAACTGAAAGATAATTCTGGAGTCTTAAATTATACACAAAATATTTGATACCTGCTCTTTCTGCTTAACATTACTGTCCAGGACTAATAAAGCAGCCATCACTTTCACAAAAAGCAAAACATAAAAAAAATAATAATAACAGTGTTCTTATTTTATGAGAGTAAAACTAAAAAAAAAAAAAATTAAGAAGCATCACAAAAATTCCCACCAGACTGTGAGGAAGCAGAGGAAGAAATAGTTAATGGATACCACTAATGAACTACTTCAGCACATCCTAGTGGTCGCCTTATCTTGATCCCTTACGCCAGAAATAACCACTTACCACTAGTGAACAAATTAGAAATCAAATTTGGTCATAACATTATCTCAAAATCAACATTTGTACTGAAAACACAGTAATTTTTATTTAAAGATAATTAATAGTGGACAATTATCTGGATAACAATGATATAAAATAAAAATTGCTTTCTTACCATAGAACACACTAGAAATTTTATTAAAAGGCAGAGTCACAAACTAAAGTTAATATTACTAGTTATAAGAGTATGAAAGAGAAACCCATAGGAAATACTGGACTGTAGAAATGCTGAAACCTCCATGTGCAGATGCTGAAGGCTGTCTACTATGAAATGGATAATATTCTTTGACTCTCCTTCAATTACCTCACCTCAGAGAGAATCTCCAGTTGATTATTTTTTATGACACTAGCCTCAAGAAATCTCCATCAGCCACAACAGGAGTAGTTGCTCCCCTTACACAGCTGCATAATAATTTTTCAGTCTGATTCTTTTATGTAGGCCAAGGAATGTTCCTTAACATCTCTTGACTCTCAACACAGTAATATGTCATTTGATTATTGAAATATAACTATATTTTATTGATCTTTATCATGTAAAGTTCTTTAAAATGTTTTCTAATCAATGCAGTTGAAGTAATTTCACCTCCTCTTGCATAAATACCTCAAACAGACTGCTAATCCCATAAAAGTGAGCATAAACTCGCGTGAAAACGCTCCTCTTATGTTATCACAGTCATTAGTACTCTTTCCAATGCACTGTCTGCTTAATTTCCAATGAAAAGCCAGTTGTAATTCTTTCCTTTGTTCTTTTGTATGTAAAATATCTTATTTTCTGGATGATTTTCAAATTTTCTTTTACTTGCTAGTTTTGGCATTCTGATTATGCAGTTTTGAGTGACTTTTTAGTAAGCATTTTGCTTGCGGTTAGGTGAACCTCTTTTTATTTCTTGTATTCTTTGTACTACAGTTCTCATTGCCCATGTAACATTGTGTAGCATTGTTTTTTACTTCTTGTATCTTTTTTGTCCTGGAGCTCCAGGTTCATATAAGTTATATTAGTTTTTACTGCTAAACATATTCCTGTTTGCAGTCTTTGTTTTTCCTTGCCAACAGGCTGTGGACAGCTTACATGCTAGGATTTCAGTTCAAGAATCTTTTGCAATGTAAACTTCCATGTACTAAATACACTGTTTTTCACTTGAAATTTATCTCTCAACAGAAATGTTACTTTGAGCTTTTTACAATTTATCTAATCTTTATATTAGATTAACAAACTTATGTTAACTAACTTATTAGCATATTAAACATGGTGTATATTTTTTATGGAACTTTGATCTATTCTAATACTTCTGTCATGTCCCTATATCTCAGTTATATTTATATTTGTTGGTTATTCTCCTTATGTGGCCAACACAGGTCTGATTCTTTTAATATTTGAAAATTTTTTTCTGGACACTGTAAGTTAGTTATCTTTCCTTCTGATTTATGAATTTTATTTTATATTGTTATTTACTTGAATTTAAACACTGAATTTTTAATGTTGTTTATTAAATTGAATATTGATAAGATATCCAATCACATGTTAATTTTTTATCACTTTTTCTGATTTCTTTCCAGCTTATTTTTAAAAAATAGCAAATGGGCCCAGGATTGAGTTCATTGACGCGATGCCTGCCTCACAAGTGCAAGATACTGATGTCGACTCCGGATACCAGAAAAATAATTCAAATAAAATAAAAAGCATTAAATACAGACATTTTATAGATCCTATTTGAAAACTAACACTTTAAAATGCCCTCCCATATGGCTCATTATTACTTAGTTAATTTCTAATGGAAATGACACTTTAATAACTTTTGTTATGTGGTAATTTTTCTAAAATACTTTCTTTAATAGAATTTTGAGAATATAAATTATGGTATGTTACTCTAGAGATGTTCTCAGCCTCTGAAGCTCTTTGTGGAAGATATTACTAGAATCATATTTTGTGAATATGATTTTGTCCAGAGGCCATTTCAAAGCTGTCCTGAGAATTGTCTTTCCAAGTGATTCAAGTAAAGAGAGAGGGGATACTTTCTTCCCATCCCAGGATTGATATATTTCCAGTTGTGTGAGCCTAAGTTAGAGGAAACATTTCTTTGGTAAACAGACCTGTCATAGATAACAGTCATCTTTTAGAATCCTCTTACCCTGAGTACAAGACAATTAGCACCATTTAAATTTCTTCATATTGGCAAACACAATGGGGGAGGAATCAAGTTACACTTTCCTTTTAGTTTTAGTCTAGAAATAGTTTCAGTTGGGCTCTTGGATAGTGTTAAAAAGTTGACATCATATAAAATGTTTCTAGTTTTGTTTTTGAGACAAAGTCTCGTTAGGTAGCTCATGCTGCCCTTGAACTCAATATGTAGGCTAGGTGTGTCGCCCTCATAGTGATCCTTCTGCCTAGGCCTCCCAAGTATATATTAGGACTACTGGCATGCACCACCATACCTGGCTTTATGTTTTTATAATATCTTAAATCTAAACTAAGTAGCTTTCTGTTTTTAGAAACATTATCTACTTGTAGTTTGACTTTATGTTCTCTTAAAACCTTAGAAATACTTTTATTGATTTTTTTGTTTTATTATAAAGTTAAATTGATTGCAGAATACAATAATAAAAGAAATTGTACAATATGTGCTTTTATAAAGTAAATAAATAAAATGCATCTCTTTGGATAGAGAATTTGACAACAACTAAGAAGAAATACTATTCAATTATCATGAATACAGTATAACTGCTTTAAAATGTTTTGTGATTTGAAGGGGAAGGAAGCACAGTGTTAATTAAGTTAGAGGCTGACTCTTTTCATTCAATAATCTGAATTCTTTTGATTAATTCTGAGAACATTCAAAGTCATGAAATACTCAAGAACTTTTAAAAGAACTGAATCAAATATTTCTTAATTGATGTGAGACCAGAATATTTCTGTGGATAAAAATGTGAAGCCAATGCAGTTGAGATATCTACCAAGGTATTATGTGAGGTTAACATCTTCAAATAGGAAAGAATCCCCTCCCCCAGGGAAATCTTTTTTTTTTAAATTATTTTTTAAATCTTTATTGGTACATTACATAAAAGCATCATGATTGCACTCCATAATGGAGATTTGTACCAGTATAAAACACAGCTTAATTCTCATTTTTTCCCAGTGCTGCCCACCCTACAGCCCCCCCCATGTACATAAAATTTGTTTCCTTACTTTTTTGTTACAGTCTCATCATTTTCCCCCTTCTCCCTATTTTGAGTAACGATAAGACAACAATATCAATCTGAGCATCATAGCCTGTAGGTTCCCCCCCCCCCCCCCCAGGTTCTTACTTTTGTAATTCAAGCTGGCCCTGAGCTCAGTCTTGATTTCATAACTAGCCTCCTGACTCTGCCTTCCTAGTGCTGGGATTACAGGTGTGAGTCACCACAACCAGCACAGTGATATTTGGTTCTGATTGCAGGTGGACTGTGAGTCTTCACATCCAGTATTATTGTATGTAGTTACTGGGTATCGAACCTATGACCTTCAATTTGTAGGGTAAGAGCTGGAACCACTGAGCTAAATCCTGATCCCACATAGCCTGTTTCTTGAAGGCAGTATTAACCCTAGGTAAAGCATGATCTCCTTTGATCATTTTAAAAGCCAAGGCTAAGGTATGGTAAAAATGTTTTAAAATGACATAATGAGAAAAAAATGACATAATGGTTGTAGGCATATTACCTTATAAAAAATGAAAGATTATCTCCTGCTGTCAGCACAGAATCGTGCAACAGAGGTTAGAAATGAGGTACACACAAGTCAATTGGCCTCTGTAGGAGGGAAGCACAGTGTTAATTAAGCAAGGTCATATGAGCAATGGAGTTAAAACATATCAGACTCTTAGTGATAGATGAAACCATACAAATGTCTTTATAAATTTCTAATGGAAATAGCTGTGGTTACACGGGAGAAAATGACTATTTTTTGATAGTAATACAAATATAAGGCTGTAACCATGGCTTCTCAAAGATTTCTGTAAAAACAATTTGTTTGGATTAGTAATGTAGAGGCACCACTGACAATAGAGGATGATTTTGGCCTTCAATAATGATTTTGAAATGCACTGATCAAAGTCACCTTTATATATGAAACAAGTGGAAGAGAGCTACACATTAAAATTGGAAGGTGATATTGTTAAGTAGAACCCAGATAAGTTTAAAAATAAAGAAAAGGAACATTTATGAAAAGTAAAAGAAAAAGTAGAACTGTGAAGTTTCTGTGCTAGCGGAGGAGTGTGGCTGTGTTGCTTAATGAACCCAATGGCTGCAATTATCCCCGGATGATCAGAGAGGTTTGGGCTGCATCAACTCTCACTCCGCTGACCACCTGAGGAGCAACCAGGGACCATTTCCCAGAATATATAACAGGGGCTGTTTAATCTTCTCAGATATTTCCTGAAATTTGCACTGTAAAACTTTATGGAGGAGCAAAAAGCATGGTTTACAGGTAATGATTGTGTCAAAGCAAATCAATGTGAAATGTGAAAAACTCATTTTCTGATATAAAATATTATTTCTTCATACAAATTGAGAGAGAGATATTTAGACTGTTACTTCAATTAGAAAATATTTCATTTTACAATCAATTAATAGATAGAATTACTATCTCAATTTTGCTTTCTATGCTCCAATATATTTCAAAGTATCATTTGTACTTACTAGAGAAAGGCATTAATTATATATTTGAACCGAACAAAAATTCTTAAGAATAGTATTGCATACATTACTAAAATTAACTTAGGAGTCACTAACAATGCATTAAATTCTAGCAATTTGTATTTTAAAGATAATTAATATAATTTTAAAGATACAGAAATGTTACCCAACATATAGTTTTATTAGTGATATTATATAATCATAATATCTTCTAAAAAAGCTATAACGAAGAATAGTACAAACTTATTTAATTATGTCTCATTATTTTAATATTTTTTCAGGATATATCTAAAATAGAAACAATGCAAATCTGCTTGAGGTTTTATATGAGATCAAGACAAATGAAATATAAACTTATTTTCAACAAAACAAGTTTGTACCACTCTCCAATTCTTGTCAGATTTGAACTGCCATCTAAGATTTGGTTTAAAATGTCGCTTTTTAAATAACTTGTCAGCAGAGCAGAATCACTTTTATTTATTCAAACTTCTCCAATGTTTAGTTTGTAAATTTATTGAAGTTTTGGAATTTATTTAAGCATATTTACTACCTTTGTATATTTACAGAGACAGTGACTGTAATTTGAATTTTATGGGTTTTCCTCTATCTAAAAGAAAAATATTTTTAGCTGTGCAAATATTTCTTGACTAAATAAACACCTTGTGTCTTGTGTCCCAGTGAGTGAAAATATTTAACATCCAGTGGCCAGCACAGTGCTATGGTTATAATATGGTTCATTTGGCTACTGGACATGAGCACAAACATAACTAAAATTTTTGATAGGATTCTAGTACAGTACAAGAAACTGCATGGTCACGATTTGCATGTTTTTGTGTCTTCAAGGCAGAAGGAAGTATTTCATATCCTCAAATTGCACTGCTAATCTCCAGTCTGAACTTTATATACTGAAAACTGAGGGTAAATGACAGAAATAAACATGATACATATAATCAGTACAATATAGAAGGAAGACAGGGATTTATCAGTCTGCAATTTGATTTACTTCCTGAATCACAACAAACTTCTGATATTACTTGGATTATTTCCTCAAGTAAGCAATTCTCAAATCATTCTTCAGGTCATTCATTCAACATTTTTATAATGGGGAAAGTAACAATATCATACATACATTTTTTTTCTTTTGAATACACTACAAAATTACAAAGTTAAACACAGACACAAATTTTATGATCCAATGCTCAGGGTACTGATAACATTTAGGGTACTGATACACAGAGTAGTAGATAAACATAGAAGTTCTAAAGTGATAAATTCACAATTTGATCATCTCACTGTAGTTTAAAAATATTTTTAAAATAAAAATTTGAGAATCACGATGGCATTTGGAAATTATAACATCTTTGTCTTATGATAATTCTTAAGTTTAAAATATCATTTATGTATAAAATATTCTATGTATTCTTCACTTATGATGGATTCTGAAATTTTTAATAATTCTGTTAGTGAAAATAGCAAAGGTTATTTATGACAATCTGTAATCTGACAAGCTATTCCATTAATTTGAGACCAAGATTTCTGATATTTATTCCCATTTGTACATTCTTTTATTCAAACACATGATTCTCTATACTTATTTACTTGCTGTATGTGTATTCTAACATATATATCTTAAATTCATTTTTTCCATTTATATGAAAGTCATTTAGCTAGTAGTACCCTATCATAGAGTTATTATCCTCTTTTAGAAGATAATAAAGAAAATGAAACATAAATTATTTTATTCATCATAGTCTTTTCATGGAGTAACTTTCATTCCAGGCTTTGGGTGGCCTTGTTGAACAGGGACTGGTAGAGAACATGATTTAAAACAGACTGTACCTAATGCATTGCATATATCTTAGTGATTCAAACAGGAAGTGTTGGAGGCAGGCACCAGAACCACTGAGCTCAATTCCTGGCCCTCAAGGGTTTTATTCTTAAAAATTAAGAAGAAGACAAAAAAAAGGATGGACAACAGTTTCAAGGCAGGAATATTGTCATGTGACTACAGAATGATGAATTTATATCTGTTGCTTTGCTGGAATGTTTTCATAAATTTGCAATATTAATAGTTGAATATTTGCATAAATTATATATTTCAAAGGATTGTAGTCATCTAATGATAACTCCTTCTTTTATTCTAAAGTTACACTTTTTAGTTAAATAATGACTTCAGTTTCTACACTTACTCCTGTATTTCATATAAAGGGAAAAAGACAATATTCAGCAAAAATAAAATAGCTCATATGGTTGAAAGGTCATTAACTGCTAAGAGCTGTACTGTTTGCATGCATTGTTTCCTTTAATCTTTAAAATAAATGAGTGGAATATTATAATTTTTCCATATTTAAAATTATTTACCTTAACAACTTTTAGTTCATTCTTGGTAATGGTAATTTCATATTAAATACTGAAGGTATGCGATGCTCATCTGATTTTTCTTCTTTAATGCTATGTTCAGTATATGGAGACTTTCACTCTTCAAATAAATTTTCTGTTAGTTTCTCAGTCCGTTAAATAAACAACCTTGGGTGTTCACTGGAATTTTGTGGAACAAGTTGAGAGAAAGTTGAGAGTATTAGATCTTCCAAATTAGGCATGAGAAATACTTCCAAATTTATCTTTTTTCTTCATTCACTTTGCTTGACACAGCTTTGTAGTTTTCTGTTCATAGATTTTAAATATTATTATGAATCTGAGTACTTAATATTTGAATTCTAACATGAAGATAATGGGTTTTTAAGTGTTAAATTATACTCGATCATTGCTGTTGTACAGAAAATTGGTTTAATCCTTTTTTGGTTTTCTTTGTATCTTGCAAATTTATTCTAGTTCCATAATAATCTAAAGAATGTTTGACTAACTTTGAGACTTTATAGACATTCACGTTTTTTTTAAACAATGACAGGTTTCTTTATAAAACTATGTGTGTATGTGATTTTTGTTCAGTGTCTGGGGATGTATAATAATATTAACCATTCATTTCTGAAATAATTCATTTGATGTTCTTTTTTTAATTTTTTAATCTTTATTGGTACATTACATATAAGCATCATGATTGATGTTCTTTCTACCTTTTCTTTCCCTTTTCTGAAGCCTTACTCAGAAGACTTGCACAGACGTTTTCAAAGGGTCCTTCAGTTCAATTTATCTTCTCTTTTGATTTGGTTTAAATTTCATTGATTTCTGATCTAACATTGTTTTTTTTCTTCTTTGATGTAGATTTAATCTGCTATTCATTCTCCAGTTTTCTAAAATGAATTCTAAAGTTATTTTACAGCTTTCATCTTTTATTCCAAATACATTTCCTTCTGCAATTTCCTGTCTAGGTTCTTTAGATTGCATCTAACAAATTTAAATGGGTGTATTTCCATTTTCATGTTGTTCACAATATTGTTAAATTTATTTTGAGAATTTATCTTTGACCTAGAAGAAGGGTATCATTTATCCTCAAAGCATTTGAGATTATTATTTTTTTTGGCTTTTTTTTTCTTCAGTAATTACTTCTTTAAGCCCAGTATAATCCAAGTACAGACATTATAGGATTTCTCTCTTTCTAAATTTGTTGTACTGTATACCATATGATCTGTATATGTACACCATATGTACTGTATACAATATGATCTACCTTACTGAAATTTGTAGAAGAATGTATATTCTTTTTTTGTATATAATCTATACATATTCATTATATCCGCAGAGACCAGCCTGACTAACTTAAATTCATTTTAAAAAAGGACTGGCCATGAACTAAAGTCCCCCTCCCAGGAGATTACAGAAGATATGAGTAACCCTCACCCCAGGCTCATGCCACTAGCAATGACCAGTCTGCAGAGCAGCAAGGCTTCTATTATGTAATAAGGTTGAACCTAAAAATTTCAGCTGAGGGCCGAGGAGTTAGCTCAGTGGTTCCGGTGCCTGTCTTGCAAGCCCAAGGACCCGGGTTCGATCCCCGGTAACCACATACAGTACTGGGTGTGGAGACTCACGCCCAGCAGCAATCAGTACCACATACCACAGTGCCGGGCGTGGTGGTTCATGCCTGTAATCCCAGCACTCGGGAGGCAGAGGCAGGAAGATTGCTGTGATGGGAGTTAGAGGCTGAGCTCAGGGCCAGCCTGAACTACAAGGCAAGACCCTGTCTAAAAAAAAAAAAAAATAAATAAAAAAAAAAAATTCAGCTGAAACCACAGGGAGTTAAGCTTCAGGGTTCTAATAAGGTTACTTCCTCTAAAAACAGTGAATGGCCAAGCTAGCCAATGCCGCTAGGTCTAGCATTCTTTTCAAAAACACAGCCTATCTGACAACCCCATGCCATACAACCCCTGCCTCTCCCTTACATCCATTATAAAAACCTGACCTTCCCTGAGCTCCAGGCTCCTAGCATCTCAGTGCTGGGAATCCTTGTTTGAGCTTGAATAAACCTTCATGTGCTTGCATCAGAGACGGCTCTTGGTGTTCTTTGAGGACCTCGCAATCTGGGCATAACAATATCTACCTGATTTTTGGTGATATTGAGTTAAATTATGCTCCTACTCATTTTCTACTTGATGGATCTGTCTTTTTCTGAGAGAAGGATGTTGGAAGTCTTCATCTGTAATAGTGGATTAAACTATTTCTCCTTACATTTCCCATTTTTTTGCCTTATAAACTTTGACATTCTTGTCAGCTATGCACACATTAAATTTTGCTCTGTCGTTTTTTGTAGAAATAACCCTTTAATCTTTACCCCAAACTTTTATTTTTCCAAGTGTTTTTCACTAGTCTGAAGTCTTGTATCTGAAGTTAACATAGGTATTCCCTTCTTCTGATTAATTTCAGCATGCTACACCTCATTCCTGGGGATAGGAAGTGATGTACAACTTGTGGCCATTTGTCAGGTGATATAGGTTGAACCACTGGGAACCAATGTCTGCATATACTACACATGTAGCTCTTGTTTATATTAATAGTAATTAAATGAAACAAAATTCCCAGAAGAGAAACATAATTTATAAATTTTTCATTTGTTTAATTTATGACTAACAAGCACATGAAGTCTGTCCCATTTTTATAGGCTTCTAGAGAAGAAATAATTTGAAGTTACCTTGATTTATTATCACCTCCATTTATTTCTAATTGGCACCTCCTTATAGCCTTAATGAAGTCATCTAATAGTAGTTTCTTAAATGTTTCTCATGACCAACTTTGATTTTTCACCATATTTCTGTCAGAAGAACTATTGCAGCAGGAAATGTTTGTCCCTATTGCCATGTTGAATACTGAAAACTAAACTGAGTATGGAAAGATCTGTTTACATTCTAGTGTAAATATTGAAACTTTAATTATTTTCATTATAAAATGATAAAATTACTTCTTAAAACACAAGGTTGTTTTGGAAATTCCATGACAACACTCATCCACACACACACACACCTACAGATTATTTATGTGTTCTAATCTTATTTTTCACTATTGTTTGTAGTGATGCATACATAGATGTTTCATTTATCCCTTTCAAGGTTACTGAATGATATGCAATTTTCCTTAATGAATTTTATTATTCCTTAATCTGTCATATAAGAGAATTCTTTGTGGCCATAAGTTAAACTTCATGCACTTAAGACAAACAGAATTTATGGCTTCTGCATCATTTTTGCTTTATTCATGGTGGATTTTATACTACTGTTTACTTTTTAGCATACTTTTTCAAAACTGTCCCCCTCTACTCTTTCTGCCTTCAAATTCTATGCAGCTGTAGAAAAATTCTTTGTAAGATTTTCATTAGAAATTCCATATCCCTTTCTAAACATTTGCTGGTATATTTATCTTAACCAATTTAAATGATTTTTTTATTCAAGATTTCTATCACCAAATTCTCCTTTGAAAGGCCAGATTAGGAATAAAGCATGATTTGTCAATAGAGCCTGTCAGAAGCCCCTTCTAATGTTTGTTAACTGGTTCTTTTTCCTCGTTATTCTCCATTATATCATGTATATATAACATAATGCTAACATTTATAAACGCTTCATGGATTCCCTATGATGGATCAATAAGTTAAATTAAAGCAAACATGAGATAATACTTGTAATTTTATGAAAATCAGAAAATATGGAGTGTTACATCTTATAATTTTGCATAAGTATAATTGAAGGCAGTTTATATTGTTCATACTTACATATGTAATATACACACAATCACAAAAATTATGTGCTCTTTAAAATGAAGGATATATTCTATCTGATTCTGTGTCCTCTTGATGTCACACTAAATAAATATCTGTGGATCATTTAATGCTTAAAAGTGTGATTCTTTACATTTATGAATTTAATTTGAATCTCTCTACTACTAGGTTATGATTGCATCATGTTCTGATTTTATTTTTATTTTTCAATAGAAATTGAGTTTACAGGTACATATAAAATTACTTTATTCTGAATATACAGTGAATCTAAGAAAATCCTTCTCCAGTCAGAATGTCTTTTGAAGAATAAAAAGGTTAAGTGCTTTGAAGTCAGTTAACACTGGTTTTATATTCTTTATAAAAGTAATAAAGCTCTGCAAGTTAGGAGCTAATGTCATTCAGTAGATATATTCCTCCCATGTTTTTAAACAAAAGATATGGTAGTTTATACATGTGAAATCCTTTTTCTTTACATTTAAGATGGAATATTTTGTAGTGTGCAAAAGTGTTAGCCATAGTAAATTGTTACAGAATTTGACTTAAATAATACAAAATGGAGAAGATAGGGCTAATAACCCTATCAAAAATTGAAAATAAAGGTTGAAAATGCACACAGAATTCTAAATTTTACCCTAGAAGAAAACGGCATATGAGTTTATATAGCTCATTTTCGCCAACAGGCTGATTGTGTGTCTCACTGCTGCAGTTTGGTACCCAAAAGAAAATAAAATGGTCGAGACTCAAGTGTCCAGTAGGAGGCTTTATTGGGCAGGGGACCTATCCAGCTGTTATGAAAACACAGTAGCGGGGAGACACAACACGCTCACAGCTATATAACAGTCTTAGGGTGGAGACTAGTGCTCAGGGATTGGAGAGCACTAGGTAGTTCTTTTTAGTTGGTGGGTTTGGATGTGATGGGAGGAGGAAACAGGGGCATTGTGGGAAGGAGAAGGGCAGTTTTGGTGGGAAAGCCATTTTGGCTTTGTTCTGAGATAGCCAGGCCTGTCAATACCAGCAAAAGGAATTACACAGTATATAACTAGCCCAAGAAAGATCAAATTTCAAAATTTGAAGTATAGTTTCTCCTGAATGAGTATCACTTTCAAAACATCACAGAGTTGAAAACTCTTAAGTCTCATCATCATAAGTCAGAGACCATCTACATTTACTTCTTTTCAATTTATTTCATATTATATGAAGTATATAAATAGTTAAATTTCTAATTTAGTTGTCAAAAACTGAAGAGAATATTTGTCCTTACAGTTAAAATCACTGGAATGAATAATTCTATTCTTATGTTCTGATGAAGTTGCAAATATAAGAAAATTCGTTCTAATTTCAAGAACAGGAAAAAATGCCAATTTTTCAGCTATGTAAAGGCTCATATTAGGTTAAAGCCAATTAAGGATTAGTGTTTAAAGCTTGCATAACTCATGTTAATTTTTTTTTTTAAATTCTCCACGTAACCAAAAAACAAGACACAGGATTTCACTTTCTATGTGCATTCTATTCTTGAGCTACCGTTTTACTTTTTGAAATTTTTGTCTTATATCCTTTCAAGAAAATTTGTGATAAGTGTATTAGTAAGCAATTTGAACAAACTATTCCTGTTCTGAGTAAAGATACATCCCATTGTTGACAGAGAGAAATGTGTCATTAAGTAGACTATTTTCAGAAACAATTTCCCAAAGTGCTAATGAAGTGCGCAGGAAAGGAATACTGTGACCAAAATCCACTGCCCATTCAATTCGGCCATGTAATGTAATGTGTGTAGGGAGAGTTGAAACATTTTAAAATTTGATACTTAAAAATATATGATGTAGGTGCTTGTATTTGTGATTGACTTGGGCAAAAAATACTCTAAAATGTTTATTTGATATATTTCCTAAAAGAATAGAAGTGATTCACACATATCCACGTTCTCTGGATTCATTTTTGGAAAACTCATTTTCACACTGCAAGGTAGAAATTAGATCATATAGGTTGTAATACATGCTCCTGTGAAGTTATGTCAAGACCAGGTAACTAAAATTTATTTTGTTTTAGAAAAATATGAATGTATATATTGTTTGAAGTTTGCTTTTCATGACATAATCTCATCAGTAAGAGATTTTAAATCAATAGAGAATCATTTGCAAAGATCAAGTTTGATAAATTTCATTGTAACATTTTAATAACAAAGTCTATGAATAGTTTTTTAGGATGCCAAGTAACATGACCCCAGCAAAGATTTGTTTAAATTGACTCTTGCCATGCCAAGAAGAAAGAGAGATGCACTGTTTTCACCATCTGCCTACATCATGTTTAGAAACATTGTTTTTACGTATTAGAGAACTCTGAGTCAACTACAAGTTTGAGACCTCTGATTATACAGTTCAAGCGATTGGGTTTAACCTTGCCTCTGTCACTCACCATTTGTGACCTTCACCCATTCATAAATGTGCATTGAAATCTGCAAGGGAGAGCAATAGTGTTACTTATGAAATCGTTGTGAAGATATCTTATTATGTGTCAATTATTATTACTCACTTTTTTCACTGTTACTAATATTTCAATATGATATTTTATCATCACCTGGAAAACTGCAAAATGGAAAAAAAAAAAAGGATACAAAAGAAAAGGACCTCTAAGTCAATTGCTAGAAAACATTTCTCAATTGTTCTCTGTTTCATATATTACCCTGTATTGAGGAATAAAAGTTACAAAGGGTACCTTCCTTTTGAGTTTATATCAACAATCATATATTCATTTTGGTTATGATTTATGTATTAATATGTAGCCACATAGTGACTGGTTTTGCTGATTTTTTTATTTCTAGACTGAAGTCATGCCTTGCATGAGTACTACTGTATATTTATATTGTTAGTTAAAGAACTTTCTTTGATGTTTAAAACTTACTACTCAAAGAATACAGTAATGTAGGAGAGTTATGCACAAATTATAAATACAATTATGATTGTGCTTTATATGAGTTTATATTCCATGGCTTTCAGAGAGATTTTATAAAACTTAGAAACTTTCATAATTATCTATGTTAAATTACTCAATTCCCTCTTTTGAATAATTACCTATACTATAAAGCTAGGGGAGAATTATTTTCTCTCTTGGATTTAAAAACTGTTGAAAATATTAATTTATATTTCTACTGCTTCACATAGTATTTAACAAATCATCTTTCCTCATTAATAATTCCAGATAATACTGATAATAATCACTCTACCCCTCATTTTTTATATTTCCACTTCACAGTTCTGTAGTATAGTATATTAGAGTCACAGGAAGTGAGGGTCTTATTCCCAGGAAAAAAACATACTTGAAGTCATGCCTGTATAACCATCACAGCCCAAGGATAAATTTTTCTTCGAACTTCTTTCATTTTGGGGAATCTAGATGATGGAAAAATGAGAAAGAAATGTCAGAATTATTGAAGTGTTAAGAAGTTGACAGTAGTAAATGGGACTGATATTGGCTGACAATCCCACCATTAAAATAGAAAGTCAAGATGTGCTTTGGATCTCTTACATATTAAAAAAAACTTTGATTTATAAGTTGGCCTAACTCCAAGTTTTTATACTTCAAGGATTCAAACTTATTGCCAAGCGTGATTCATAGACTGATACTTTATTGCCTCCCTTCATACGATGTATCACATATTTAAATAATATATTAATTTTTCAATGTTAAAGAATGCAAACAGTGTGAATCTGCGCTTTCTGACGCAGACCACAAGCAATATTTTACAGACAGAAAGACTGAGTTCCAACCTCTCCAAGATTTATCTCTTCACATAGAAAAATTATTTTCCTATACAACCCGTAACACAATGGTTACACTCCATTCTCTAATATCTGCTCATTAATTTACAATACAAAATAACACACTGAAAGTGAATCAGATGCTGTGCAGCACATTAACTATTATACATTTATACTAAAGTTTAAAAAAATTAACCAATGTCTTGTGTAATATTTAACATATCTATTATGTTATCTACGTGGGTATCTAAGTACCTAATATTTAACATATCTATTATGTTATCTATGTGTGTATCTAAGTACCTAAATTTTTAAGAAATTTAAAGTTTCAGAAGTGACTTCTTAAGGCCTAAGAAATAAAATAAGATTCTTACATTATTGACTGATAATTATTTTCATGCGTGAAAATTAACTGAATGAAAGTCAAGATGTGTCATGTACAAAATCCCAATGTTGAATGTGATCATAATGTATGTGCATGTATAAAATGTACCAATGAAATCGATCTTGAAAAACTAATTCAAAATTATTTCTAAATGTTTTTACTTTGGGTATAGATCAGATTACAGACATATATTATATATAGTACTGCAAAAATCAAAGAATGAGCTGAGTTTATAAAAAAGTGAAGGCAATAGTAGTGTGTGTGTGTGTGTGTACATCTACATCCATATATCTATATCTATATCTATATATCTATATCTAATTGAAGAATAATAAGCTATGGGGAAGTATGTACTATATACATGTTTCATTTTGACTTGTATAGCTATTTTAGCATTTATCAAATAATGTCACTCCGGGTTTTAAGTCTGTTTTTGTCATCCAAAGGATCTTATTTCTCAATATTTGATGAAAGGATAAGACTACCTAAAACAGATTTTCTGAGTTTGATAGATAATCGGGAGCTCTAAGGCTGTTATCAAAGTTGCATTCGAGGAAAAATAAAAAGGAAGATGTGACACTTCAACCTGTAACTCTCTCTGCCTTGGATCCAAACAGCAGAATGTGTCCTGTCTTATCACCACAAGCAGTATATATATGTTGACTGAAAAATAAGCTTCAAGTGTGTTTCAACTGGATGAGATTTTAAAGGTCTTATTGAGAATAAAAAACCCTGGGATTGTCTTTCTCACATTTCATATAAACCAGATTTATTCACAAGGCACTAGGAGTGATGTGGCAGTCAAAGTCATTTGAAAATCCAAAAGGACCAGCAATTTAAATCATTAAAATAAACCAATAAGAGCAAAGTAAAGATTAAATAAAGATGAAGTTTTCTCACTCACTTTTAGACAATTTATCATTTCTAATAAAGCCTAGCTAAAATTTAACAGAACCAAAGGTGGGTTGAAAGAACCTCAATGCATTTTGAGACATTTCATCTCTATATTGTATGAACTTTTCATATAATTAACTTCAAAAATGGGGGTGTAAAATATTTATTTCTCTTGACAGAATTATGAAACTATTTTAAGTATAAAACATTCAAAAGCTATAGAGGAGAATTTGGTATGATATTACATAAAATGAAATGTATAGCTTAGCTTTGTGTAATGTAATTGAACATGACAAAAATGCACCTTAGTATTATTGGCAACTCAAGCATTTGAAGATTTTCCTGATTATGAAAGCTTTTCTGAAGGCAATTTGGTGTGAATTCTCCCCAACTCTAGAACAAGGTAACTTATGATCTGTCAATAGTTCAGGTTCATTTATAGAATAAAAATAGAAGTAGACAGTATACATATTTTGTAACTTGTGGAGCACTAACTCAAAGTTCCTCCTTTGACAATAAAGACAAAGAAATATGTATTGTTTAGACAGAAACAAAAACATCATCTGTGTCTCAATTTGAAACTAGGACAGTATTTATTGTATCAAAGAATAGCAATACATTAGAGGGAAAAAAGCTTTGAATGTTGCTTTCACACCATGAGGGTCAATGACTAAATTTTCTGTACTACTCCTCTGTCTTTTTTTTGTGTGTGTATGATACAAAGTCTGGCGTTTATAGTTCTAGCTGTTCCTGAGCCCAGCCTTGAACTCATCACAATCCTCCTGCCTCTGCCCCCAAGTTCTGGGATTACAGGAATGAGCCACTATGCCTGGCATTGTTGTATGTGTTTACTGGGGTCAAACACGGGCCCTTGCACTTGCAAGGCAGGAGATGGACCCACTGAGTTTAATCCCTGGCCCTCCTCTCTTTGTCTTTTAAAAGGGAGAATTTTTATAAGATTAGATTATTTAAGTGGAAATGTGAAATCAATTTTTTACGACAGATTTTCATGGGTTTTTGATAGCTAATATCACCTCTGCATTTTATATATCCAAGGTCACATTGTGACTCAGAGTACAGAATCTGTCTAATGGGTCAGTTTTTATTCTGTATCACTAGAGAAAACTTTGTTTATTTTATTAGCACATTCAAAATCAACTCAGCATTTGATATATTTGTTTGCCTAGTGCAAACACTGTTGTTATTATAAAATAAGAATTAGTATTTGATCTCAAGAAAACTTCATATTGAAAAATAGCAAAGAAATAAATTAAGAAATAAATGACAGCTGTTAACAATTAAGTAAATTAGTCTATTTTTCTAAAATAATGAAAAATATGCACACATATGTTTCAGGCAATAATCTTTTAACAAATAAAATTTAATTCATAAGAAAATGGTCAATTGGGTGTTTTTAAGGTAACTTGTATCTCATAAAAAGATTAATTTTCTAATAATTTAAGATTTCCTAAAATCAAAGGTTTTTTTAGGTTTTTTTTTTTTTTTTTTTTTTTTTTTTTTTTTTTTTGAGACAGGGTCTGGTTTTGTGGTTCAGGCTGGCCCTGAGCTCAGCCTCCAACTCCCATCACAGCAATCCTCCTGCCTCTGCCTCCCAAGTTCTGGGATTACAGGCATGAGCCACCACGCCCGGCACTGGTATGTGGTACTGGTTGCTTCTAGGCGTGAGTCTCCACACCCAGTATGGTATGTGGTGACCGGGGATCAAACCCGGGTCCTTGAGCTCGCAAGACAGGCGCCAGAACCACTGAGCTAATCTCCAGCCCTTAAAATCAATTTTTAATAATGAAGTTAAAAAAGCAGTAAGCATTGAGAAAAGCATTAAATATTTATATATGTTCCTACTAAGAGAGTTGCAGTATTCCATTATGAATTACTAGAATTTATACCATCTTTGTATATATATATTTTTTTTCATCTTTGTATATTTTTGAAAGAAGTTGATTCTACCATTAAATGCTAAAGATACTCATATATTCTTAATAAAGTATGGTTCTTTATTAAATATAATTTTATCATAACTATCTATCTAAAATATCACACCAAAACAAGCACTCTTTAGGATTTTATCAAATGGGAAGTCTTGACGGGAAACATATTTTTAAGGGAGTTTACTAAAATATTATTTTTGAAATTCAAATCTTTATTGGTACATTATATATAGACATCATGATCACATTCAACATTGATAATTTGTACCCGTATATGACAGAACTTAATTCTCATTTTTTTCCATTCCCCTACCCAGCCTACAATCCCTTGCCCCTATACACATAAGCTTTGTTTCCTTTTTTAAGTTAGCATCACATTATTTAATATTATTTTTGATAGCAAGATTTAAAAGAGAAAGATGGATGAAGAAGAAAAGTCAAATACCACAAACGTACTTAATCAACAAAATTGTATGGCTACTAGAAGAATGTGATAGCTTTGTAGATGGCGATGGGAAGAATCTTGTTTTCGGTTAAAATGGCTGTCAACACAGTCCCATGAGTTGTATGTGGTGTATATGTGTCCGTAGGCGTGTATACATAAGTACAAATCTTGCCTCACAGCAATATCAACCTCTGAGATACGAAAAATATACGCAAGAGACTGGTATAAGATTAACACATATCAACTTTCACTCTGTATAAAATGTGGCCTTTACACATTCAAGTTTGTATAAAAACTTAGAGAATGTAATCCCTCTTCTCTCTAGGTCACACGCTCATAATGAGATTGCTAAATCAGTGTTAATGAAGAGGTCAGGTCAAGCCGGATTTATTCTAGGTGTTTTATTCTCTAAACCTTCACAGATCATTCACAGCATGAGTTGACAGCTCTGCCTTCTAATGTCCAAACTACATCAGGAGTAGGAATGAACATCAGTTTCTACTGGTTTATGTGCTGTATGATCCAAACTACAGAGAAAGGCACACTTTTGTTTCCTGAGTGAATTTTCAAGGAAGACAGAGATAGCTAGCAAAACGTTAATCCAGTAAAGAAATTAGTTGAGTTTTACACTATCAATGCCAGGATGATCATCAGCTTGTCCATAGATTGTAACCAGAAATGAAAATTGTGTCTTCATTTTCCAAGAGATGACTCAACTGCCATCTCTAAGACAACAAGAACTGTGGTCCAGGCTGCTGAAAGCAACTGTGATGAAACCAAGTGCAGACGGTGTAAAGGATTTAAAAGACCATAGAAAGTTCAAGGCATTTTAGAGCGCTGCTCGTAGGGCAGTTGTTTGGCTTTAGATGTGAATGACTTCCGGTCTTACTCGGTTTGTGACAAGGTGCAACCATTTTCATTCCTTGTGACTCACTTCAGGGTACTTCCTAGGATGTTTTATCTATTTCCCTATGATATTGTGGACTCTGTAAATTATGAGATAAATGTTGAATGTTCTATATTTATATATACATATACAATTTGGTAAAACAGTGGATGACTGTAGTGTAGACTATATATATATATATATATTTTTTTCTTTTTCTTTTTAACCAGAGGGATTGAACATGGGACCTTGTGCTTTTGATGATAGCACTGGAACTGCTGAGGTAAATCCTTGGTAAATACTTTCATCACATTAGTTATTTTTATTTTTTTATTTTCTTTATTTTAGAGAACACATTGAGTGAAAATTTCCTTTTGGGTAATTTTTACATTATTCATGAAAGAGGAAGTCTTCATGATTCATCATAGGGAACATATAGAAAAACAGAGAAATAGTTATTTACATAAATGTTATTGTAATGATGGGTTTATAGTCATAGATGAAACTTTAGATAGAATTCAAGATATAAAAATATACTATTTTGAAATTATTCAGTATTACCAATAGATATGAAGGAAGTCAATGGAGTATATATTATTTCTTGAAGACTTTAAGAAGGAATCAAAAATTTTGAACAGTAAAAGTAGATAAGATCTAGGATATAGTTTGAATTTAAAGAAAATATTTAAGTATTTTAATATTTCTTCTAAAAAAATGAAAAGGAGGACATAATATTAATTATAAAATATTTAAAATTTTAGAAAAGAAACTCTAAAAGCTACCTATATGAAAATAAACAATTTTATATGTGGTTTAAAAATATTTGTAGGAAAACACATTTTGCTACAAGGCAGTGGTTTTAAACATCACACTCTTTAGACAATGTTTTTCCAAAACTGCCTAAAATGAGTATGAATAATCAATCTTCTAGCCTGAGGCAGATTTTCTTGAAATTATGGTTATATTTACAGCTTTCCAGGGTAAGAAATCATCATCAGTGGAAGAACACTTCGGTCCTAGATTTACCCATGAAACTCTAAGTCTCACTATGTTTTCAAATAAAATGAAAGATTTGTTTGATTTTTTTTTCTATGTCTACTTTGAAAACTATGAAAAATGATGAACTGAACTTTGCAAGTTTCATATAGGTTCTGCATTTGTAACTCTGTGATATTTCTATGCACTGGCATGGGACAAAATAAATCACTAGTTTATATCTATTTCCTACCAGCTAAGGATCTGATATCAGAAGCAATCATAAAAGAATGTTTGCTCATAAATTATTATCAGGGATTTTTCATACTCTTAGTTTATGAGCTGCCTCTGCATAATATAGAGTGATTTTTTTGACGACCAAAGCTGAGGTTGACAGCCTCAGGTTGTAGGAAAATTTCTTTGCAAAATGGTAACTCTTTCCTGTGTGTAATAGAATTTATGATTCCATAGAGTTTTCAAATTTATATGCATATAAATATATATATATATATGTTAGCTATTACAGAGTTAATTGGTAATGGAGTAAATCAATAACAATTGTCAATATATTAGAAACTAAGACAATCCACCTTACTGCACAAGGGATGGAAGATCTGGTAAACAGAATATTTTTAAAAAATCAACATTGTTAGGATACAAATTTCAATCAGTTTGACTAGCTAAATATGTCCCCAGACAATATATGTTTCAAAATATAAAACACATACACAAGTATACAGTCTTTCATGGTTCTATATATAATACTGAATATGAAAATATACTATTTATAGAATGTAAAAATGTTTATTTAATTTACCTGCAAAGGCTATAATCAGGGGAAACACAATCAGGGATACTATAATCATAGAATGGTATAATTCAAAAAATATCTAAAATCCAAAATTATTAAAATCCAGAGGTCTCTGGTCATCTACTGAGATGACTTATGTCCATCTAGACTCATCAGGTTCAGAATCCGTTCTTTGAGAAACTTTGTAGGTCTGGTCATCTTGTCTACCTCAAGGCCTGGTTTTCAGCTGCCTCCTGTGCAGCTGTGGTGTGTCTCACCTTTGTCCTGATCCTCTCAATGACCTCGCCTTATGTGACCCCCAATAGTATTTCTCCCTAGTTCACTGCATATTAACAGACCACAAATTTAGGAGAATTACTCTAGCAGTCAAAAGCAACATGATTGTATAATATGCAATATACTCATAATTATTTGTGACCTAATTAGTGACTTCACTGACCTCTTCTAGAAATATACTCAATTCACTAAAAAATCCTAAAATTTTATTCACTGAAAATATTGACAATAAGACAAATGATACATTTTTAAATTAATATTTTCATTGCTTTCATATTAAGTGGTAAATCTTTCTTCAGAACTGGGTTTTTCCCCTTTAGTTGTTTCTTTTTTTTTTTTCCCTCCCATTTTCTCTACCTCTCCCTTTCCATGGGAAATTTCAGCCTTTATGATTTCACCATTCAAATTTTAATTTTTTAGGATTGCAATTTTCAGGATTTTAGAACACACAGATGTTATGTATTAAGAATTTTGACTTTGACATTCTAACATTCACAGTTATGGTATTAGAGATTATCATTTTCAAAACTGTGATTGACCCTGAGACAAATGAAAGTCAAACATTTCCAACATTCAGTGGCAGAAGAGAACATTCCTATTCCAAAAGGTACAGAAAGGGCCCAAGAATGGGTCCAAGGAAAGTCCCAAACCTAGCAGGGCAAACATTCGATCCCACAGTTCCATCTCCAGAATCCAAGAAAATCTGTGGCAATCTGTAAAAATCAAAGGGCTTGGGTAACTCTGCCCTGTGGCATTTCTGTTGTTGTAGCTCCCATGGTTTTTCTCCTTTGCTCCATTTCTACTCTCTGTTTGCATCTTTCCTTAGACAGTCCATGTTCTTGGCTTCTACAAACTTCTGTGGTCTCCACTGCACCTTTGGTTTCACACTCACAGCTACATGCATTGCCCTCTAAGAGGCATTGCCTGGCCTCTGGGATCTTCTTCTGAAATCTGGGTGGAATCCTTCCTGGCTCCACAGCTCTTGCATTATGCATATAACTAAAATTAACACTGTATTCATGATGGTGAAGTCTGTGGCCAGCTGAAGTAGTAATATAAAGTCTTCCCTCTATCTTTGCTGTAGCGGTCCAGTGCCAGCATTGCTGAGCATTCTGAATCCCATCCCAAGAAACAAGTTCTCCACAATTCCACTGTGTTTGAGCAACTCTTTTAAACTGTCACCATTTGGAATAACTTTCTTAGGCTACCAACGTTCTGGAACATGGTGATGCTGCCACCATCCTGGAACATAGGGACCTAGGACTTTCTTTTCAAAGAAAATCTTTTACCTTTACAGCTGAGACTGCAAAGATGGAGTCCTGCTGCCTCCTGTGATGGCCTCAGGTGGTTTTTTCTATTCTGCTCTTCCTTCTCAGCAAGCTGAATGTGCTCTGCTCTGCTCTGTCTTTGCAGACCACAAATTGACTGGAGCTTCCTTTCTGGACAAACTCAAATGTTTTGAATCATTCTGCTCCATCTTTTTGTTCTTAATTCTCAACACAGATCTGGTGAATAGCTCCCAATAGTAGTAATGCAACTGCCTTGCTATTTACTTGCCTTGAAATTTCTTCTGCAAGATTAGTCTGCAATCCCTAATCTCACAGGTTTTTTAAAAAAAATAACTTAATTTTAAACAGATTTCAATATCTGAATTTTTAGTTATGCAAGACATTGTTTTCTATATTATATTACATACATATATGATATAATAGGTCTTTTTGATTAATTGAGATTTATGTGTTTGTATATAAAACACAGCATCAATAGACATTTAAAGTGGAAGTTGTACAAGTGTGGGCATACAAAGCTCCTGTGTTTGGAGATAATGTTTTAAGCAGTAGATAATTTAGAAGATGTGTTCACAATATCTGTGAGATCCAGTTAGAGATGTTAGGCAAATAGAGCCCTAAGGACAAATTGGCCCAAATAGCATCTTCACTGGTTATAACTTACTGAAGAAACAAAGACTCTAGTGTCTCAGTGAAAATCGTCAGATCTCACTGTAAAAGGACCTCACAGAGCAAAATGACACTTTAAGCTCATGCATTATGCATGTTTACTTTGTAACAGGAGTCAGTGAGGCAGGTGTTAGTATTCCATTAGGCAGTCAGGGCAGAGGTCCCCAAAGAGTCAGATAGCCCAAGATAGAGTTTGCTAAATCATGGTTCTCCAGTGATCTTACAAAAATGTGTGTCAGAACGTGGCTGTCCAGGATTCCCTAGGGCACGACCTGGCACATCAGTGGATCATGGGTACATAGGCTCTGCATGGACACCAGATGCCCTCAAAAATATGTGGTCTCCTAGAAGACAGGGATTGCATTGCATAGGTGAGGGTCAAAGCTGCCTTGTAAATTTCTTTAAAAGTAGACAAAGATCCCTCATGGGTGTCTTACTCAGAAACACCTTTTGAGTAGCTGGAGGTTTACTTTCTGAGAATAATCTTTCTTATTCTTTTTTTAAAAACTGAAATCTTTATTGGTACATTACATATATGCATCATGATTGCACTCCATAATGGGGGTTTGTACCAGTATAAGACACAAATTAATTCTAATTTTTTCCCATAACCCTACCCACCCTACCACCCCCTATATACATATCCTTTAAATAAATTTCTTTGCATCCTTCTTTCTTTGTTCTGGATTTCATTCTTCATCACTGGGGAATGTGACCCTAGTGCTCCAGTAACAATTTCTATATGTGCCACCTGGCCATCTATCTCCAAAATGACAAACACAACATTCCTAGATACTGTTGCCTAAAGCCCAATGATTTCAACAAGGGAAGTATTCTTGAAACTTTCTCTCATCCTGGATTGAGACTTGATTAACTTAGAGCTTTTCATTTATAAATAACTTTTCTAAGTTTCTCATAAGTTTAAGTCCCCTGAGATAGCAGTGATTATCTGAAGAGAACCAACGTGATGTTTTGCAATTTCCAAGTAAAAAAAAAAAAAAAAGAAAAAAAGAAACAGAATTATAATCACCATCAATCCCTGAACCTTTGGAGTACCTTTTGGTTGCATAAGTAGATGTCTAAATTTGCATTCAATGTAGATATCTGTATGGTATTTTCTGCCTTCTCGCTTGAAGATGAAAATTGCTCTATTTCTGCTCTATGATGAATACTACCTATTCTTCTGGAAAACAACCTTTGTGTTTTGACTGAACTCTCTCATCAAAGGCACAAAGGCTCATTCTTTTCAATGTCAGGACCTGGCTTCCTGATGACAGAGCCATTAACCTGTGTGGCAAGTGATCTTGAACTATGTCTACAGGAGAGCTCTGACTACTACAGTGGAAAAACTCAGTGCTCACTGTCCTCATTGTGTATGATATATGAGTGTGTTTAGCTTCATCTTCTTATTCATCTAGAAAACTCCTTATCATTTTTAAGTAAAATCTCCACTATTTAAATGTTCTTAGAACAGTCAATGCAAATATTTTAAAACAAACATTTGTGAATTACCTAAACAAAATCAGCCCTCTTTGACCACTACTTTACAAATTTGCTCAAAAAAATTGTGAATAATACTTTATATAATATTATAAGCTGATATTTTTCTATCCCAAATTTGTATGTTGAAGCCCTAACCCTACTCCACTGAGCATAATTATTTACCCATGAAATTTTTAAGGCCACAAATAAATTAAAATAAGAACATTAAAGATATGTTCTAATCCAGTCTGACTGAGGTTCTGTAAGAACAGGTTAGGACAGACCAGCTGAGTAACACTGAGACCATGTATTTCCCAGGAGACCATGCGAAGTGACAGGAAAACAAAAGCTCCTAGAGCTGAGGATAATCACAACTTTCCAATACTTTAATCATGGACTTTAGCTTTAAGAACTATAAAAACAGGTAAATTTATGTAGTATGAGCCACTGTGTAGCGTACGTTGTGGTAGTGTCAGTAAACTAATAAAGAAATGTAGAATTATATTTTGGTAAGTATGTCAATTCTTAAATCTAGGTATTGTGAGTAAACAATCATAATTAATTATTCATTCAAATATATTTGTATTTTCCTTTCTTGTGTTTCATTTTGATCAGTAACAAGGATTTATTAGGTACACTGTCAATTTTCATATAAATTGTGCTGTTAGTGAACAACTATTTTTATTTTATTTGAGTAACATTTTCCCCTAGGTAAACATTGAAAGTGTTTTTGTCAGAGCTAATTTTGAAAGTACCAATATCAATAGCTAGAATGTAATGTAACACATATTCAATAGATTACTAAGATTATATATTAGAAAATATTGAATCAGTTTTTATAAGTTGTAATTTTGAAGTACTAATATCCATAGCTAACTGTGGAATGGAGTATAAGACACATTCAACAGAGTACTAAGATTACCTGTCAGAAAATATTTCATAGGGTTAATGAATAAATAATACTATTCAGGACATATAAATATTGTGAATGTACAATTACTGAATTGCATAATTCTATACAAAAACAAGAGCAATATGAAACAGTTTGTCATGAGTTTAATATTTGATCATTAATACATTTGTTTACTATTTTAAAATAATGCAAAAAGATCATAAAACACATAGATCACATATTTGATCTTTGTTTTCTGCTGAAATATATGCTCATGGTCCTTTCAATATTTTACAGTAATATCAGTTTTTAAAAAATCTTTATGTCTCAACCGTAATTATGAATGTTAAGGTTAAACACAGAACACATGCAAATATAAATATAGAAATGTAATGAAAGCAGTTACAGTCAATATTGAATTAAAGATACTTTAAAAATGCCGCTGTTCTAAGCATATGCAAAACTATCTACAGTTTATTTCCTAAACAGTACTCTATAGTGACTGTTAAAGTGACACATGTAACCTAAAATTTAATTAAGTATAAGGAACAAGTTACATAGCTAAAAGGCAAATACTATGCCATTTTAGTTAAGAAATTTGAGCAGTCTCAGATTCACTTGGCAGATACTTAGGAAAACTTACAACAATAGAGCATTTTTTGTTTATTTAAGAGTAACAAAAATAAACTCATGAAGAAATTATGCAAGCAACATAAGTTCTTCTGCAGCAAGAAACACTGGATCTTCATAAACTTAAAATTAAGAAACAAGCTTTATAAACTTTAAGAAATCATGCAAAATTTAAAATCCAATAGGATGTATTTTCTATAACACAGTTAAGAAGGAAAACATTTGTTCTGAGCCCAGTGT
This sequence comes from Petromus typicus, assembly GCA_004026965.1. Taxonomy (NCBI): domain Eukaryota; kingdom Metazoa; phylum Chordata; class Mammalia; order Rodentia; family Petromuridae; genus Petromus; species Petromus typicus. The sequence goes on along the minus strand of PVIR01003988.1, from coordinate 2,393 downwards.
AAGATTAGTAACCCTAGAAGGAATCGAGGTCTGCTGAGTCATAAAGAAGCTTTTTGTATATAATGTAATATATTCTTAATGTTCTCTCCACATGTATTTACCATTTCTGTAAAGGCTTCCATACTAGCATCCATCTGTCAAACTAGTGATATTTAAAACAGATAAAGTGCTCTGATTTCTACTCTATTTGCCTAATATAAAACAAAGTGGTATGAGAGTTTTGTGACTATTTTTGCAAAAAACAAAAGTATATGAACATTATGCTTACAATAAAATACCACATTTCATGAAATAAAAATAAATACCATTCTGGAGAAATTTTTTCAACAATGAAGAGTAAAAAGCATAAGTATCTATTTTAAATACTAAGAAGTTAACCCTCCAAATTCAACATTTTATTACTTCTGCTAACATTTTAAAAAATTTTAATAAACTCAATACTTACTTGAATATTAATGTTCTCCCATATCATTATATGATTTCAACAGAAAAAATGAGCATAATTTATACATTGCATTTACAAATGTACACATACAAAAATTGTATGAATTATACTGTTATTAGTATATTTGAAGATTTCAATTTAAATATATTCATACTTCTCTGAATTTCAGAACTCATACATTAGAATATTGCTGTTAGATACAATATATTCTGCCAGATTTTGCATTTTATAATGTTGTATCATAGCATTTGAAGAAAAAAAAAAACACTCATATATAGGTTCATCATATATTTGGAGGACATTGGGTAATGACTTTCTATTGACACTACATTTACTTGCCCATTTACTTTCAAATTTGAAAGCAGTATTTCCTATTTTTTAATGTTGCCAAATCCTATTCCACAAAAGCAATATGAATAGAGACATCTATTGTTAGTATCTGCAAGGACGGGCTCATCACACCTTTATCAGCTTGCTGATGGTTACAAACACAAAGAAATGAAACTGTACATAGAAATAATTGTGGCCCTAATTTATTTTAGTTTCATATTTTTCAATATCCTTTAAGTTCTGTATTTTAGTTCTATTTAGTTTGATCGTGATTATTTTATAAAAAATCATATTTCACTTTATGTTTTTTATTCCCATTTTAACACTGTCCTAAGTGCATGTATCCTCACATGCTGTTTAAGGGGCAACAGTTTTCCACATTGGTCTTGTAATGAATAATTTTATGCACATCTGTAACACCTCTGTTCATGAATGCATATGTCCAGGTACATTTTACTAGACCTAGAATTTCTCAACTCAACCTAACTTGTATCTGAATATTCAAAATGATGATTGTTTTTGTAACTAAATAAGATTTTCTTTGATAAACCAATCTATTATGTTAGCTGATATGGAAATGAGTGAAGATCAATCCATTTATAAAAAGACATCAATCTGGTCGCATTTATTACCTCATTTCAGTTTAGACACTGGAAATCTCAACTCTGCTGCTGAATGTATATACATGTAAAGTTAAAGGGCTAATCCTGATAATCTTGATCTTTGCTTCCTCTTATCTCTTAATTTCCAGAAAAGTGACTTGATTCTTCATATTAAAAAGCTGTGAGAACTTAATATTATAAGATTGGATTTTTTTAGCCATTGTTTTTGTATATAAATTTATAATTCTCTTTATTAAACCTTATATGTTGTCTCCATAGACATCAGAGGACATGGAAGTAAAATTTAGAAATCTTTTTCACTCAATATCAATTTTCTGTTATTTTAAGAAATTTGAAGGATTGTGGACTTAGCACAGTGGCACCACATCTGCCTTCAAAGTGCAAGGTCTTGAGTTTGATCTTTAGTGCCAGAAAAAAAAAGAAAGAAATTTGAAATGAAAAAATAAGCATATATAACTATATATGCATATATATGTATTAATATGTAAATTTGAATATTTTAAGATACTAGATAAGAACAAATTAAAATTATGACTAGTGGTAATTGATTTTTATCAGTTTCTTAAAATTTATCCCCATATAAAAATTATTTAATAATTTACATCATTTATCTAAGTTCTTAAAGAACTAAAAATCAAAATTTTACCTAACATATTTTATTCATACTCTGTAGTATTGTAGGAATTAACCCTGGTCTTCTATACATGAAAATATTATGATAACCTTGTTTTCATGTGGTTAAATAGATTTCAAGTGCTGAATGTGTACTACAATTTAAAATGAGCATCCTAACCCTTTGTTTAAAAGAAATCCTGTTACCATGGTTTTTTCACTTTACCTTGTAACTATAGTAACAAAAACAATTATATAAATCTACTGTCTCTACCCATGAAAGAATCATGCATTTTTGAATTTCTTTGCTTTACTCTGTAGAACTTAATGAACTTGATACACTGTGTGTGCTCACCTAATGACAATGCAATTTCTTTGACAAA